>CAUYRH010035990.1:0-57609 GCA_963574655.1 Perodicticus potto
TTATGCCTTGAGAAAGGAATGTAACGGAGGGTCTGGCCAAGTCGAAGCTGGGGGCTGAGCACCTGCCTAGGGCAGTGAGCTATTGTACTCTGTTCCCTAATTTCAAGTTACACAATAAGTTTCTTTTAAACTTTGAGGGGAATGGGCAAGCAGAACAGATAGCATAATGTCCTTGAGATTTATCTTTAGGTTAAATGCTCTGTACTTAGAAATGATGTGTGCGTGCTTTGTAGCCTTGTAACATTTATGCTGAAGAGGAGTTTTTAATGGTAGTCTCAACTAATACATTTGTTCTTTATTCTTGATTTGTTTTATCTGATGAGTTTGGATATATAATAAAGTGAATAAAGACCGGTTGTCACTGAGTGCCTGAGCGAGCCTCAGTCTTCCCTTTTTCATCAATCATTTCACTTGCAGTGCTGCCTCTGTGTCAATAACTAAGGGATCCAGTGGACAGCAACAATCTACAAAGTAGCTTGCTGCAATTTTAATTGGTTTTGCTTTGAATCTATCAGTCAGTTTGGGAAGAATTGACACTTTAATAATGTGTCAATCCATGAACACAAAATGCCCATTTGTTTAATTTAAGTCTTTGCTTTTTAAACAGTGTTTTTTAAGATTTTTTTTTTTTTTTTGTACATAGGTCTTATACGTATTTGTTAGAATTTACATCTAAGTTTCTTTTTTTCCTCTATTCTAGTGCAATGGTGATATGCCTTTAACTTCAAATTTCTGTTGTTCATTGTGGATATGTGAAAAAGCAACTGACTTTGTGTGTTGTGTTACCCTTGTATCCTGAAACTCTTCTATAATTGCTTATTAGGTTCAGGAGTTGTTATTACTGTTGTTGAGTCTTTATTGTCCCCTACATAGATTGTCACCTGTGATTATATGCAGTTTTATCTCTTCCTTTCCATGTTGATATATGGGTCATTACAAAAGTTTTGAGACAGATTGTATTATCTATTACTTTCAAGAAACACTGTCCACAGTGTCCTTTCTGATTTATCCATGCAGGATTCAATTTGATTAGTTTATCAGTGTTGCTGGGAAGGCTTCATTTGTTTCCATCCATGCAGACTTTGCATTTCTTGATTTTTGTGTATCTTGAAACTCTCATAATGACACCCATACCTTTTATTTTCTCTTTTTGTCATACAACACTTTCTAGAACTTTCAGTACATAGTAAGTGCTGGAGAGACATGCATGCCTTGTTCTAAAAGCATTGAAGCTCTCATCATTAAGTATGATGTTAGCTATTTTTTAGTTTATTTGTTTTGCCGAATTTTAAATTAAATTATGAATGTTACCCTCTTTCTTTGGTTTTTTAAAGTTTTTCTTTAAATGAGGAATGAATGTGCATTTTTTTGTCAAAGGCTATTGTGAATTTTCTTCTTTAGATTGTTGATGTGATGGTTTGCAATAATTGATTTGCCATGTCTTGGGCGCTAAAACATGATGAAAGCTGATGCCCTAGCTTTTCTCTTATACCACTGAATATTATTATTATACAGCTATTCAAAAGAGATCAATCTAGTCAAAGGGTCAATTTCCATTTGTTAAATTGAAATGGCAAGTATTTAAAAAAATTTATTGTCAAATGTGGAATGTTAAAATTTTTTCTATGTCCCATCATGTCATGTATTCTGTTTTCAAAAATTGAATTAACATAAGGAAATTTGGATGTTCCATAGGAAAACAAAGTCCTAGAACTAGCTCCCCCAAAATCCTTTGCTTAGCAATGTTTCTTCTTTCAAAGTATTAGAGAATGTATGAGTGGATTGGAAGGCAGAAACAAACAGCTTAACTAGAGCAAATAAACACACCAGAACTACCAGGAATGGAAAAAATAGTCAACCAAAAGTCTTACACCAAAGAGATTTATTTTTGTACTGAGAAGCTAGACAGCAGGCTAGTCCCAAAGAAATCACGTGTTGGACTCTCTTGAACACAGATGTCCATGCTTTCCTCTCCACTCTGGACTTTCCAGCTTTGTATCTAATACATCATTATGGTTATAACTCCCTCCCCCTCTTTCATTCATCTTCAGTAGGCTTCCAGGTATCATGAAGTACGATGGTCCTCCCACTTTACTAGTCTCTTCAGGGATATTTGCTAATTTATTTTACTAACCTTTTAATGTCATGGATACCAGGGATATGTCCATGGTCATCATCTTACCTTTTCTATCTACATTCACTGTGTTATTACTTTTTTCAGTTAGATTGCTTTATAATCAAATATTTGCTTAGAACATCAAAGCCATATCTTCAAGTTGGTTTCCTTCCTTAATTCCAAATGGGTATGTACAACTGTCTACCTATATCCCCACTAAGATAGCTAATGGATATTACAAATACATGCGCACACACTCACACACACACACACACTCCACAATCTTTTTCACTTCAGCAGATTGATGGCAAGTTCTTTCTTTTACTTGTTCAATCCAAAAGCTTTGACTCATCTTTGGCTCTACTTCTTTCTATTACATCTCATATGCCAAGAATTCCTGTTGCATTTATTATAAAAATACACTATGAGGCTCGGCACCCATAGCACAGTGGTTATAGCGCCAGCCACGTACACTGAAGTTGGCAGGTTCGAACCTGGCCTGGGCCAGCTAATTAACAATGACAACTGCAACCAAAAAATAGCCAGGTGTTGTGCTGGGCACCTGCAGTCCCTGTTACTTGGGAGGCTAAGGCAAGAGAATTGTTTGAACTCAAGAGTTTGAGACTGCTGTGAGCTGTGACACCACAACCCTCTACCAAGGGCAACATAGTGAGACTCTATTTCAAAAAAAAAAAATAAAAATAATAAATAAATAAATAAATAAATAAAAATACACTATGCTATAACCATTATTTACACCACCATGACTCTGATCAAGGCCATACTTGTTTCTGGTACTGACTGATCCACCAACCTCCAAGTTTATCTCTCTACTTCCAACTCTGCCCTCAACAGTCTATTATTATTAAAACAGAAATTAGAGTGATCCATTTTGACTTAGAAGTTAGATCCTCCTAAATTAAAAAAAAAATTCAGAATATTAAAAGGGTACAAATTTTTTGGTTACATAGATCACTTTTTTCTAGTTTGAGTCAAAGGTATAAGTGTGCCCATCACTAAGATACCATGCATCATACCTATTAGATGTGAATTTACACATCTTCTCCTCCGCCCTCCCCTGCTTGGTTTTCATAGAGTTTTACTACCTTTGCACATGAGTGCTGATTGATTAGTTCCAATTTAATAGTCCATACATGTGGTGTTTGATTTTCTATTCTTGTAATATATTGTGGCATATATATATATGTTTATATATATATACACATATACACACACACATATATGTATATATATATATACACACACCATATATATATACACCATGGAGTACTACTGGTGTGTATACATATAATATGTATATATACACATATTAATTAAGTATGGTATATATATTTATATACATATATATGGCATGTATATATTTATATACATATATAAGTATATATACACATATTACTAAATACACCAGTAGTACTCCATGGTATGTATATACCATTAATGGGTACTTGGATTGATTCCACATCTCTGTGATAGTGAATTGTGCTGCAATAAATGTTTGAGTATATATGTCTTTTTGATAAAAGTACGTTTTACCCTTTGGGTAAATGCCCAATAGTGGAATTTCTGGATCAAATGACAGGTCTACCATTAGTTCTTTAAAGTATCTCTATACTATTTTCCACAGACGTTATACTAGTTTACAGTTGTACCAGCAGTTATTCCTTTCTCTCCACATCCATGTCTGTTATTTTGGGACATTTTAACAAACTTCACTCTTACTGGAGTTAAGTGATATCTCATCATGCTTCATTTTCATTTTCATTTTACTGATGAATAAAGATCATTTTTTCATATATTTATTGGCCATTAATCGATCTTCTTTTGAAAAGCTCCTTTTCTTTTTTTTCTGTAGAGACAGAGTCTCACTTTGTCACCCTCGGTAGAGTGCTGTTGCATCACACAGCTCACAGCAACCTCCAACTCCTGGGCTTAGACGATTCTCTTGCCTCAGCCTCCTGAGTAGCTGGGACTACATGCACCTGCCACAACGCCCAGCTAAAAGCTCCTTTTCTTGTCTTTTGCCCACCTTTTTATGAGGTTGTTGAATTTCTTTTTGCTGATTTGTTTGAGATCTTTATAGATTCTTGTTACCAACACTTTAGATCAAATATATCTCATACAAATATTTTTTCCCATTCTGTAAGTTGTCTGTTCACTATATTGACTGTTTCCATGGTGGGCCAGAGACTTTTTAATTTAATCAAGTCCCATTTGTTAATTATTATTATTATTTTTTTTGTGGCTGTAATTACGTTTAGGGTCTTTCTCATAAATTCTTTGTCCAGGCCAAAATCCATAAGAATTTTTCCAACATATTCTTCCAAAATTCTTATACTTTGGTGTTTTAAGTTAAGTCCATTATCAGTCATGACTTTTTGTGAGCAGTGAGAGTCTTCTACGTGTAGCTATCCAATTTTCCCCTCATGCTACCTTCCTATATAAACCGTTACCATTCTCACTTTTTATTTACAAGAAATAAGAAAGTCCTTAAAATAGCCTGTAATGCTCTAAATCATTTGACCCCTATTAGCTCTCTGACCTCATTGAGTTCTATCTACTTATCCTGCTTTTGCCATAATGACCTCTCTGTTTTTCCACAAACACATTTCATATCAAACATTTTACATTGGTTGTCCCTGCTGTCTGTATTGCTGACTCTTGGGATTTGCACTTATATCACCTGATAAGTAAGACCTGCTCTGACAGCTTTATGTAAAATTGTAACTGAATCTTCTCTCCCAACTACTTGATCCCTTCAACCCTCTTTATTTTTCTCATAACACATTATATTCTAACTCACTAGTACATTGCATTGTTTTGTGGATATATTGTTTATTTTCTATCCTTATCCAGTCTCACTCAATTTAATGTAAGCTATGCATTAGCAACAAGCATGGTTTATTTTATTTACCACTACTTTCCAGATACTGAAAAGTATCCTCAGTACACAGTAGAAACTTGATATGTAATTTATGAATTGATAAAGGAGTCATACCATTTAACGAGAAAAACATATAAAGTCTGGCATGAGCAGAAGCATAATTTTTTCATGTTTGTTCAAAGAATAAAGTGGTTGTCAACAGTGTAATTCCTAATTTCGTATTCCAGAAGTAAGAATAAAGTCCATGGCAAACTTTTTCTCTAAAAATAATCAGAAAAAAAAATCCTAATGTTATAAAAAAGACAAGGAAATTTACTTGTGAAGAATTTGTGAGTGTATCCAAACATTGCACAAAACCACACGAGAAAATAATAGCCCAATGATATCCAAGCCAAAATTTAGCTACCATGCACAAAAAAATCACAAATCGACATAGATTCAGTCATGTCAATACAGGAAAAAAAGAACAAGAGATGGTGATTATCCCTCTTAAGGACTGAATACCCAGAAGTACTTCAGTAGGAAAGATTAATAAAAGTGGGATTTCAAATGAGAAAAATTTAATGGTTTCTCTGAGATTTTATTTCCAGATATTCATGAGGTACAGGTCCTTCAGATTCTATAGCTTTAGTCATTGCCATCAAATTCTCCATAGTCAACGTTTAACAAAAATGGGTATGTGTAAGAAAAGACAAGAAATAAAATTTCAGAAATTTCTGCTAAAAAATAAAGGAAGCATTCAGTGCGTGATTTTCAGAATTAACAAAACAGATAGAAAGAAAAATTGCTTGTTTGTAGACCTTTTCACACAAATTTACAGGCACATCTTCATTACAATTAAGAGAGTTGTGATTAATGCAACAGTCAACTGCCACAGAATTCCACACGCCATCACGATAGTGCACGTGTTTAGAGTAAGATCTCTCCTACTTCAACAGGGGTCAGAGTGACCTGGCACCCTTGGTATGAGACCTTGCTTGCTGGCTATCTGTTCAATCACTGCAATAACCAGCGAGTTCTAGACAACTATTACTCTCCTTCACCATAAATCAAATTACAATATTCTGGTATTCAATTTGAAATTCAATACTTGTACCTTCATCATATATCCTAAATAATTAATTCACCTTTTGTTCTAATGCATCCTGGTTAACTCTAAGGACCCTGGTTAACTCAACTTAAAATAGATCTCATTCCAGTCGACCTGTAGGTGGCGCCAGTGACCTTTGTCCTCATTACCATTTTCAAAGTATTCTTCCTCCATTAAAAAAATTAAGAACACGAATAAGAAGGGCTTCGTTTTCTTGTTACAGCACCCTGAATACTTCATTGCTGCTGCTATGTATCGTCCTCAAATTAAACTTTGTGTTTATGGAATTATGGAAAAATAATATTGTTTTTAAACATTGTTGGCATTTGTGGATTATCTGTTTTTCTCCCAGAATATAACTTGATAATGCATACAACAAGAATTTTAATGGCTTCATATTGTGCTACTATTTGGAATTACATTTATTTATTGTTTACCAGTTTTCAAGTATTTGTTTCTTTCATTTTTCATTATTAAAGTAATGTTTTACTTTTAAAATAAACACATTACAAATTAAATACTCTAATTTTAAAGGAATAATATGTATATATTGAATTTTATTCTATAACGTGCCCTTTAATTCGTACACCTTAGCTAGGAAAACATTTTTTTACTTTCGATTACAAAGATAATCTCAATGAATTTGTTTAAAAGGAGACCTTTCAGAGGATACATCCCATGCACACAATAATTCAATCTAAAACACGGCTTTAACAAGTATAAAAAAGTCACATGAAATATATAGTCTACTAAATAACTTTTGGGTTTAATGTGAATAAAACCACAATTACAGAAATCTTAGAAAAGATGAAAATGAGAACACTGTATATTAACACATATAGCATTGGCCGAAAGTCAAGAGGGAATGTTGTAAATGAAGCATTTTGTTCAAAGAATTAAAAAGAAAAACATAAAACAAACATGAAAAAAGGGAATGTCCCAGAGGCATAAAGATACAGACTTCAGATCTAACTGAGCTTTGCAATCTATAATTTATAATTAATTTTTTTTTTTTAAAAAGTGATTCTTACGGTGAAAATCATTTGACCTATTTCAGAGGCTATAAAAATGCTATGCTTTTTATCACTTCTGCTGAATAGCCCACAAAGACACTGCCTTACATGGGCCATCGCTGTTCTAAACTGCAAAACATTAAATGTTTCAAGAAGCATGCTGTGGAAGTCTATTTTGTCAAAACATCCCAGCTCTATATAGCAAGGCTTTGGAATAACTTGTAAATGAATAAACAAACATCATATGTAAGACAAACTGAACATTCAAGGAAACATTTTGAGCACCTTGTAAACTAAAATCATCCAATCCTTCTTGGAATCCTGCCTCTGTGTTGGTGAGTTGGAAGCAAGATGAAAGTAGATAAAATGTTTACAGCAGGAGAGGGTGCCTCTGCGAGATACAAAGGGAATTGTAAACTTAGCCCTGTGATCCTACCATTAGTCTTTTTAATGATTCTGAGCCACAACCTCCCTGAGATAACATCTTTTTTTCTCTATGCTTTGAGCTTGATAAGCCTAGAGGAATCTTTATTTTTTTTATCCTTTTATTAAACTTAAGCCTAGAAATAAGGGAAAGTTAAAGGGAAAAGATTAGAGAGGTTTATTCAGCACTGTCAGAGAAAGAAAATCCCTGCCTTACTGCCAGATATATTAAACTCCTGATCTAGCAATTGCATGAAATTATCACTGGCATTATATCTATGTCTATTAAACCTATGCTGGAGAAAGTGATTTTAACTAGCTCCCTCTTTCAATGTCATTCAAGAGCACTAATTAGCATGAGAAGTGGGTTTCTTTTCTAAGTAGTTTTGTAGTTATCTAGGTATTATCCAAATACTGTCATTAATATGAGAGGATTTAATAATAACATCATTAATATGAGAGTATTTCAGATGCATTTATGGGCTTTGGGGAGAGTGCTGTTCACACAAATCTGTCCCTATAAAGTATTTTATGTTAAAAATGTTGGAGGACAATGTTTTCCATCATGAGAAAATATTTTTCAGTGTTATAAACAAATTGATAATATTTCTATTTATATTTCAAAGACATTCAATTTTTATAGGATGTAGATCTTTGTTCCCTATTTTATTCACAGACAGATATAATTGTAATAATATCCCCTTTTTGTAAAAAAGAAATAAAGTATAACACAAAAGTTTAAGTAAGTTTTTTGAGTATGAATAGTTAATGTTCTTTTCCTCTGTTGCTAACCTCATCTGTATAATTATTGGTTTTAATTGTGAATAAGCTGGTTTGGAAATAATTAGAGAACCCAGTAATGGGTTGCAAATCATAGTTTGGAAAATATTGCTTTCAGAGTCACATTTTCTACTCTTTCTTTCTCGATTAGTGCAAAATCTCTTGGACTCACCTGTCCATTAAACCTCAATTAGCTTATGGATAGTCGGCATTTTTTATAGAGGAGCCAAGCCTGATGAAACAGATTACTAGAATAGAAGGTTAGTCTTACTTATCTATTTCCAACTCTACCCAATTCAATACTGAATATGTCATTAGAAATCCTTCATGCTTGTTAATTCACTACTTTATTTTCTAAATATAGTAGTTCAAAATTAATAAGAAACTAATTTAGTTTATATATTTTCACCAAAAGGAATTATATGTAATGTATTTTAATATTTTCACGTAACCAGAATTTTGCGAGTGAATTGCACATGTGGGGCATCGTGCTATGTAATGGGAGTATAGAGAGGAGAACGACATAAGCCCAGACTAAATGTTTCAGGATCTGGTGTGGGAGACAAATAGACCACTAGCTACAATATACAACGATGGTGCCAACGTGGACAGATACATGGGATGAGACAGAAATTTAGATGGTTTATTCTTAGCAAAGGATGTGTGTAATTTGGGGGAATGGGGCAAATTGGATTTTCTACAAAAGAAAGTACGAAGTGAAATCTTGAGAAACAAGTAGAATTGCCCATGAGTAAAATTTGGGGGAGAATATCCTCAGCAGAGAAAACAAGATCTGTTAAGTCAAATAAGAGCAAGGCACAGGCAAAGTGCCAAAGGCAACTTTTATACTTAATAAGAATTCATGTTAGAAAATGGAGAACTGAGGCTGCAAGGATGGTAAACAAATGATTAGTAACTACAACAATATTTAAAAGTGCTATGGTTTGAATGCACCCCCCAAGTTTATGTGTTGAAAACTTAATTCTCAATGCAATAGTGTTAAGTGATGGAATTTTTAAAGGATAATTAGATACTGACAGCTTTGCCATTATAAATGAATAAGTACTGTTATCATAGGAATGTTTTAGGGCATTTCTGATAAAAAGGATAAGTTTGGCTCCTTTTATCTCTTTCTGTCACTCACTTGCTCTTCCACCTTCGACCATGAGATGATGCCAGCATCATGCTCTGAGACTTTTAGCTTTAAGAATTGTGAGACATGGGCTGCGCCTGTGGCTCTAAGGAATAGGGTGCCGGCCCCATATGCCTGGAGGTGGTCAGACCCAGCTTCAGCCAAAAACTGCAAAAAAAAAAAAAAAAAACTGTGAGCCACATAATCTATGGTTACAAATTACCCACTCTATGGGCAGAGTGCCCACATGAAGCATGTGTAGACACACACAAACAAACAAATTACAACTCTTTATAATAACAGTGAACATATGGAAACCAAATTAAAACAAGACTATCATTTATGGTTTCTCTGAGGAAATGAAATGTATACATACAAAGTTAAGACAAATATAATATCTGTATATAAAAAAATCATAAAACTCTGATGAAAGACCTGGACAAAATGCCTAATAACTATAAAAGCATATTGTGGTCATAAGAATACTAAATATATTAATAGTGATAATGTTAATTTTTTTCATATTATTTCATTACTTCAATAAAATTGCTACCAAAATTCCAAAATTTTTTTTTCCACCTAGATAGGCTCATTATAAAGTATGTATGGAAAGATGAAGACCCTTAGAATATCTAAGAATATTTTGAAATAAAGGACAGTGTGAGGAGTCTTTACTTAATATTAAGGCTTACTCTAAAGCTATATAATAATCATGACAGGGTGTATTGGTACAGCTGTATGAGCAGGGGTAAGAACCCAGCATTGGCTCAATGTCAGACCCCACAAATATATTCATTTATTTTTTTCAAAGGCATGAAAACTATTCAATGCAGGAAGCAGAGCCTTTTAAACAAACGATGTTGCTGCAGTCAGATATCCAGGGACAAAAAAGGGAAGGAAGGATGGATCTTGATCCTAACTTCACACATTCTATAAAAGTTAAAATAAATTAACTGTAAAATATAAAACTACCAACATTTTGACAAAAAGTAGGATAAAATCTTTGCAACTGAGATTAGGTAAACATTTCTTAAACTTTATATGATAACAATAGTGCAAAACACAGAAAGAAAAAAAATCATAAGTTGTACTTCATTGAAATTGAAAACCTATCTTCTATGAAAGACACTGTTAAGAGAATTGAAAAGACAAATTACAGGCTGAGAGAAAAATATTGGCAAAATGCTTAATCACCAAAAGATTTTTATCTAGAATATATAAAGAACTCTTAAAATTAAAAAGTCTAAAATAGGGGCCTGGTGTGGTGGCGCATGCCTATAAGCCCAGTACTTGGGAGGCTGAGGAAGGTGGATTGCCTGAGCTCATGAGTTCTAGACCAGCCTGAGCAAGAGCAAGACCCTATCTCTAAAGAAAAAAAAAAAAGTGCACACCTGTAGTCCCAGCTACTTGGGAAGCTTAGGCAAGAGAATCACTTAAGCCCAAAGAGTTTGAGGTTTCTGTGAGCTGTGATGCTATAGCACTCTACTGAGGGTGACAAAGTCAGACTCTGTCTCCAAAAATTAAATAAATGAACAGTCGAAAATAGATAATACAACTAGAAAATGGGGGGGGCGTGAAGAATTAAGTGCACATTTCACCAAACAGGATAATCTAATGGCAAATAAGCAAGAAAGAAGCTGAATATCATTATTCAATAAAGAATTGCAGGTTAAAACCACAATAAATTTAGTAAGATGCCTATCAGAAAGGCTAAAATTAAAAATAATAAAAATAAAATTGTGATTATGTCAAATTCTGTCAGGAATTTGGAGAAACTGGGTCACTTCCTTTGCTGGTAAGAACATAAATCCCACAGAGTTATAGCTTCACTTTGGAAGCTATTTGGCAGTTAAAAAACTAATCATGTACTTACCATATAACCCATCAATTACACTTTTAGGCATTTACCCAGAGAAAAGTCAACTTCTCTGTAAACGAATGTTCATAATAGCTTTATTTGTAGCAGCCAAAACCTGGAAGCAAACCTGCGCTTCTGTGGTTAAGAGATTAAATAAAGTGTGATACATACTTAAACGTGGATAAAAGAAACAAGCAATTGATACTTGTAACAACTTGGATAGGTCTCAAGGGCATATAGTTAGTGAAAAAAATTCATCTCAACAGATCATATAATGCATGATTCCATCTTTATAGCTGTGTCTAAATGACAAAACTTCGTTAATAGTCCCAATTTAGAAGGATTTCAATGCCCTTCAACATGTATATAGTATACGAGCTACGATACTGTAAAATACAACTAAGCAATAAAGCGAAACGAACGTTAACATATGTGACAAATTGTATAAAATTATCATGGAAATATGCTGAATGAAAAGTCAAGCCCAAAAGTTTGCCTACTGCCTACTGTTTTATATTTATAACATTATTAAAAAAGGGAAATTTATAAAAACTGAGAACAGATTAGTGGTAGCCTGGAATGAGGGACAGGCTAGGGGAGAGGTGTAGATATACAAGGCCAACATGGAAGATCCGTGGAAGAGGGGAAATATCTTGTATGTTAATCATATCAATGTCAACATCTTGGTTGTGGTATCACATTATAGCTTTGTGAGATGTCGCCATTGGGACAAAATCTATAAAATGTTCACAGGATCTACTGTAATTACTTCTTACAACAGAATGTGAGCCTACGATTTTCTCAATATAAAAAGATTAATTAAAAATACAATAGATAGCTAAATGACATTTTTTCTATAAATTACTCAAACTCACCAGCAAATGCTTTTCAAAGAAACAAAAAACATAAAAAATTCATACTAGAAAAATCAAAGTCAATCATGCATAAATTCTAGAGAATACATTTAAAAAAACGGAAAATTGCTTCATTATACCAAAGAGTAGATATATTATAATAACTCAAACTTACAACACAATAATTTTAAAATTTATACATTTCTTCTAGAATAAAATGGTATAGTGTTATACATTAAATTTAACTAGAAGAGGTTGGATTAGCATACATTCATTATATTTTAAAATAGACTCTTAGCTTAAGATAAATCTAAGACACATGAAAATATACTTCTATCTGTTGGAAAAACAGGAAATCTGTATAAAGAATTTTAAAACTCAGTTTATTTTCAATGCAGTTTCATGTCAATAAGTGTATTTATATATTTTGGTTTTTTTTTGATATTCATCCATATATTTTGAAATTATTTCATTAAAGTTAAACATTTATATATGTTTTATTCATATAAGTAAAATAACTTTATCAAAGACTTAAACTTTAAAGAGCGTTTTGAATATATTTTTCAATTTTTTCCTCTATGAAGATTGCTACCTTCCAAGCCCTTGAGATAGTTGGAAGTATCTTCCTTTCTTTTCTTCCTTCCCCATCCCCCATTCTTTCTACCTTCTTTCTTTCTTTTTTTGTTGTCAATATTTTTGGAACACAACTTGCATTTTCTTTCTTTTTTTTTATTTTTCTTGAGACAGAGTCTCAAGTTGTTGCCCAAGGTAGAGTGCCATGATATCATAGGTCACAGAAACCTCCAACTCTTGGGCTCAAGTGATCCTTTGGCTTCAGTTTTTCTATTTTTAATAGGGACAGGGTCTTGCTTTTGCTCAGGCTGGTCTTGAACTCATAAGCTCAAGCAATCTACCCTCCTTGGCCTCCCAGAGTGCTAGGATTACAGGTGTGAGCCACTGCACCTGACCACAAGTTACATTTTCAATTGTCATTGCCTTGATTGCTCTGCAGAATGAATGAAGGCATTTGCTTACTTAAATTCTTTCCTTTATTGTTGCTTAATAATCATGCCTCTTTTCTTTTAAATATTTATATATATGTGATAATATTAACATACATGTACATACATTTGCATATACATATATAGTAAGGATTTTAAAAATATAGAGTCATAGTTATAATATTTACACTTTGTAAATATATTGCAAATGTACGAACATTTGAGAGAGAAATTTCTGTGTGGATTCCAGAGGGTCCTCCATAACCCGAGCTACTGTTGTCAGTATGTTGCTCAGCTCATGTCAACGTAATATTGTCACTGTCGTCCTAGAGTCATCTCCAAAAATATACTTCCTTTCACATTTCCTTGGATATGTAGGGAGGTGCTTATGCTTCAGTGTATATGCTTTCTCAAACCACATCAACTGGAAATTTACTTTTTATGACATTATAGCACTGCATTTATATCATGACATTAATTACTAATAATGGAAATTAAGCATGTGGGATGTATGCTAGAATGAATTCAATCCCAATTCATCAAACTATCATATTTGTGACACTGTATAGTTTATTACTATGGGCTAAGTTTTCTTGTATGGTAGTAAGGAATACCTAATGATGTTTTTAGAAGATTAAATGTATTGAAATACGGAAAACTTTTAGAATGGTGCTGGAACATAGTGAGCATAAACTGAAGGCAGTAACTTCAAGTAAAGCAAATTTCATTATATCAGACCTGTGTGCAAATGCCAGGTTTCTGTTACTGTACTGCATGTTCTTGGAGGAAAGAGACCTTGTTTCTTGTTATTTTGTAACTCAGTGAATGATATATATTTTTTGCACCATGGATATATCTTTTCTACGTGTAAAATGTAAATTTTTCCTAGTTCACTAGCTAGTAAGTAGATCACAGCTCTGCTGTCTCTTTCTGAGAAAGTTCTTTTCTAAAATAAACCAAAACCTGCCGCATTAATCTATTTTTATCATAGACAACACAATTATATATTTGCCTTTATGCATTTATTAGTCTTGCTCACTTTCTGAGAACCTGGACTTTGATGTGTACCTAGCACCTAAAGTGTAGGTGAATAATGAATATCTGTCAGGAAATGAATGTGATAGCAATTAAACTTTTTTTCTGGATGTACTGTCCTAACTACTAGTCTATTAAAAAATTACTTGTCTAGTCCAATAAAGCTACTCAGATAAATTCAGTATGGATTTTTAATCTATTTATTTTCCAAATGGCGTGCCTGTATTAAATATTGCAATCCATGTTGGAAGGACTACTTTTTTTTTTTTGAGACAGAGCCTCAAGCTGTCACCCTGGATAGAGTGCAGTGGCATCACAGCTCACAGCAACCTCCAATTCCTGGGCTCCAGTGATTCTCCTGACTCCGCCTCCCAAATAGCTGGAACTACAGGAGCCTCCCACATCACCCTGCCATTTTTTGGTTGCAGCCACCATTGTTGTTTGTCTGCCAGGGCTGGATTCGTCAGGTGTACGTGGCTGGCGCCTTAGCCGCTTGAGCCACAGGGGGCCATAAGGACTATTTTTAATTGAGTCTTCTATGTTCTAGTATTTAAGTGGGAAAATGCATATGGTCAAAAAGTAACCATTTCTGGGTGGCACCTGTGGCTCAGTGAGTAGGGTGCCAGCCCCATATACCGAGGGTGGCAGGTTCAAACCCGACCCCCACCAAACTGCAACAAAAAAATAGTCGGGCCGTTGTGGCGGGCGCCTGTAGTCCCAGTTACTAGGGAGGCTGAGAGAAGAGAATCTCCTAAGCCCAGGATTTGGAGGTTGCTGTGAGCTGTGAAGTCATGGCACTCTACCGAGGGTGACAAAGTGAGATTCTATCTCTGAAAACAAAAACAAACAAACAAACAAACAAAATAACCATTTCTTTTATCACCGATTTCCAAACTTGTTTTGAAACATTTTAATGAAAAGCTTTGTGACAAAATTTACTAGGTCCTTACGTTCACACATCTTGTTGTAATATACTGTAATTACAAAAGAGTGCTACAATAATGGTGTCTATTAAAATGCTCAGAATTGTTCTGGGGAGCACTCTCTCACATACTCACAGACTTTAACAATGCCTTTCCATAAATCTCTTATGCTTAATGTATCATTTTACTTTCATTCTATGCTCATTTTGATCAAAATAAGCCCTGTGTCCTATTAAATAAAGATATGACTGAAGGGAAAAAGGATTTTTCTCTGTAGAAAGGGATTAGCTATTCTCAGTAGGAAGTCATTCTATTTCTAGAAAGTTTCTAAAAGAAACTTTCACTTACTCTTAGTCATATATAGAGAAAAAACCAACAGGATTTGTGGCAAATTTTTAGAAATAAAAAAGAGCATTTTGAACAGATGTGCTAAGGGTACTTGTTATCAAGGTGGAGTTATTAAGGTGGGCACGGTGCTTATTGAGGTCCTGAAACAGGGCTCACCAACTAAAGCAGGAATAGAGCTGAGTTTGGTGAGTTTCTGACATACAGGATCATAGACCATATTCTAGTTTTTGTTTGTATGTTTGGTTTATACATGTAAATAGTATACTTTTTAAAATAATTAAATTTATTAGTTTTCTCAGTTTTACTGAAACATGATTTACAAATAAAAATAATTATATGTAAGGTATACAATGTGATGTTTTATAACGTATGTATATTGCTAAGTGATTAAATCCACACTGAAAGGAAACTGCAGAATGGCCCCTTTAACAGTGTGAGGAAAACTAGATCACACATGGGGTGGAATACTGTGAAATGGGAAGACTGAAGGAGCTTCTCGAGGAAATTAAAAACCCACTTTAGAGTCCCCATGAGATCTATGAGTGAGTGGGAACCTCTTAAAAACGATTCAGAGTTTCAATTCTTGGTGCGCTTGTGGATAATTAGGCCTTGTGGTAAAAGCACAGAGTAGGAATTTATTAATTTGGTCCCAGGCAAATACAGTCTGGATATTTTTAGTCTCTGTACTTTGCCCTTGCCAAAAGTGGCTGAAGAAAAATATTGTGTTGCTGCATTGTACCATAAGTTTATGACTGCCGATTAGCACCATACGAGACATTGATTAGGTTAATCTCAGGATAAAAATACAGAAGAAATTTTGAAAGAGAATTCACCCTTTTCATTTCATTCCATTATTCAGCCAGTGGAATAGGATCAGCCAAGGTCATTGTTAATTGTAACACCCTTTCATCCATCTATGGTTCAATGACTATAAAATCGTAACTCGAGGCCTACTGTAGGTCAGTTGCTGTACCAAGCACCTGGCCAACATGAAGTCTCTTGCTTTCAAACAGCTTAAAGTATAGCTATAATGAACTTTTTAAAAATAATATCAATAGCAATACACTAATTATATACTCAGTGTGAGTGTAATCTTAGTATATCTCTTATATAGGCTGTTTATTTTGATGGTTAACTATTGGATTTATACTAATAATTTATTATAAATTAGGTAAACTTCAATATTCTTGCTGTTTTTTATTTAAAAATTAAGACTGAAAATAAAATAATAGCAATAATAATTACATAAATGAAAACATGTGAAATAATAACTCATGGACCATTTTAGTTTAGGAAATAAATGCCACATTGAAAAATAGGAAATGATTTCTTGCTCTGCCCCCTTAAAAGTCAATCAATCTAAAATCTCTATTATATCCTGCAGACTAGCATGAGGTATCTTTTTAAAATAACTCGTTTTCTTTCAACCAAATATAAGAGTAGCATCTTTAGCCTGGTCTGAATCTGTTTTACTACCCCCTGCACATAAGGAAGAAACTTGATTCCGTCTCTACACAAGTGAACCTCAAAGCCTGGGGAGAACAATGAAAAGTTACTTCACATAACTGAGATAAACCCAACACAAAGAAAGGGATAATAAAACAGAAGAAGACCCAACTGAATCCTAATAAACCTAATAGACCTGAAATGTGGGAGATAATGAAAGATAGCTAGGGCAAATATGTCAGGTTCTAAGTACTGAAATCAGAATAGGAACTTCTCATTAAACCTATATCCTAACTCTCATTTTTTTTTTAAATAAAAGTATATATGAGAGGGAGATGAGAGCGAGAAAGAGAAAATAACGTTTTAGGTACTGTGTACTTATTAAGCCAAGAGGGAAGTTAAACCCTGGAGACTGAGTCCTGTAAGATGTTTGCAACTTTTGCCTCTTAAATTATGTATTACCTCTCTTCCTCATTGTTCCTGTTCTGTGAAGGAGGAGAGACCAGGGACCAGGGTTAACTGCATCCGTTCCTGCCCTATCCCTGAATCTGAGTAGATGGTGCATAAGACTGCATGACTATTATGTCTTCAGTGTAGCCTGTTAAATATTCTTTTCCCAGAAGAAGACCTCAACTAATCAGATGGTTGTAACTATGCACTAAGCTTCTATAGAAAGATGTTGAAATTCTGTTAAAGTTTCCTAAAGTTTTTCTATATAAATGATCCCAAACTTCTACAGTTTAAAACACAGATTTTCATTCTTCGAAATCCATGCTTCGCGGGAAACAGTCCTCAGACTTTATGATTTTTATTCAAATAAACCTGCTTTAGACTAGATTCTCACTTTTTTTAAGGCAGAGTCTCAGTTTTGTTGCCCGGTGTGGAAGGCGGTAGTGTTCTTGTAGCTCGCTATAACCTCAACTCCTGGACCTGAGTAGCTGGAACTAGAGGCATGTACCATGAATTCCAGGCAACTTTTCTATTTTTAGTGGAGGCCCAGTATCACTCTTGCTCAGTCAGGTCTCAAATTCCTGAGCTCAAGAAATCCTCCCACCTCAGCCTCCCAGACTGCTAGGATTACAAGCCTGAACTACAATGTCTGACCCTAGATTCTGACCCCTTTTGGTTATTTAAGGCTGATAACATAAACTGTTCATCCCAATTTTAATTGAGGAAAATTCCTTAACAACTATGAAGCATTTATACATTAATTTGGAAACACTGCCTTCCTGCACATTGGTATTTTTTGAGCTTTAACACATTTAAATAAGATCAAAGTTTTAACAATAAAATTTATCTCTCCTAAGCAGTTGTCTGAATCTAAATTCAGAAGAGTGAGGCTGTGCCCCATCAATGAATTGCTTCTGTTCTAGTGACCAGTTTCCTATAGTATTTGGCCTACCTTTTTCTACTGGAAATCAGTAACTTACAGGAATGATAATAGTTTAACTAAAGCTGAGCATTGGCTATTTGTGAGAAGCTTTGTATAGTTTGTTCATTTGCTTTCAAAAGGAAACTTCTTGGGAATAACTGTTAAAACCTTAATTTTACACATAGGGAATGTGAAGGTTAAAGTGGTTAAGTGAATAATGAGGTAGCCTACGCAGTGTTACACGGTTAGTGAGTAATACAGCCCAGGCACTCTATCCCAGAACACACGTGGAGAATAATGAAAGAGATACATGAAAATGGCCCACTCCTACAAAACAAAGTTAGCATTAAAAATTTTAAAACAAACAACAAAAAAATGGCTGTCAATGAAAGAGAAATAAGAGACGTTTTCAGGGTAAAGAGGGAAAGATGATAATTTCAGATACCTAAAGTAAAATGTAGATGGAAGTGCTGGATCAGTTTAGTCCAAGTTGTTTGGTCAGAAAATATAACTAAAGGTAATATGGAATGGGGTGGGGAACAAAAGCTGCAAATGAATATATGGTCTATGTTATGGTGATACTCACTAATAACTAACTAGTTGACAGAAACACAAACTTTTATTCAAAGAAATGGAATTAGCATTCTCAGAGGTCCCAGAAGAATATTAAGTTAATGAGGAGCACTGGTCAGTTGCAGCTAGCTGAGGCAGGTGGGGTGGGGGAAGTGGACTTTCATTTTTCTAATTAGGAGGCAGTGTATAACACACACACACACACACACACACACACACACATATATATATATATAATGTTATCTTTTATATTGTATATTGTACCTCTTATAATTGCAGAAGTCAAAGGTGACTTGCGTGTTACAATTGTAATATATAATATAGTTTTAACATAGTTTTTCCTTTCTTAAAATGTGAATACATTGTTTAGACTCCATATGTGTGTGTGTATATACACAGAAAATTCAGGAAAAAAATCAGTAAAAACTATTTTAAATCCTTAATAGACCCTAAAATGCCAATATAATCACCTTGAAAAATTAAAAGGAGGAAGGTATGATTAGAAAACAAGAGAAATGGAAACAAAAGGAGATAAAAATAGCCCAGAATGAGATAAGAAGTGAAATCTATGAAAGAAATATTTTCAAGAAAGTATTACTGAAACACAGTTGCAATGCAGTACAGTATATAGTGGATGGTAAATAAAAGCAAAATTGCTCTTAAAAATCAAATTTAGATGTAAGGGACAAATGCAAGACTATTCACAGGACATAAAAACAGAGGAATGACAGCAACAAAAAGGAAGTAATATGTGGAGAGGCGAGAACTGAGAACCACTATGAGGGACAGGTCCTTCCAAAGAAGAGAATGACAATTAGAGAACAAAATTAAGAACAAATTCTAAGAAAGCACCTCGTGAGATGAAACAAAACCCACATATGCATATTGAAGGTATTTATGATGTTTGAGGCAAATTGTTTAAAAAAACTTTTCCAAGAAACATGGTGTGTTTTGATTGTTTTTGTTGTCACTAGTGGTGATGGTGGTGGGAAAACACATTACAATCCTAACTGAACTGTGACAGTTAAAAATGAAGACTAAATTTCACACGTAAATTATATAAGATTTAGCTTTTATTGCAATGGTTAAAAAGCCAAGGGATAGTGGAGAAATGAAGGGGGTATATTTGGAGACTCTTACATCAAACCAAATTAAATTGTTGTTCATGTGGATGGAAACTAGAAAATACTTTCAAAAGAAGACCGACTTATCATACTCTAGATGACTGTGGCAAAAAAAAAAAAATGGAATTAATTAAAATAGTGAGAACTCTAAATTTAAGTGTCATGTGATAAAGTTGAATACAAATATTGTTATGGACTGAATATTTGTGTTCACCTGCCCCCCACCCCATCTTGTATGCTGAAGTCTGAGCTCCCAATGTAGTGGCATTTGAAGCTAGGGTCTTTGGGAAATAATTAGGTTTAGATGAGGTAAAGAAGGTGGGGCTTTTATGAGAGAATTAGTGCCCTCATGCAGAGAGATCCACCCTCTCTTCTGGGAAGACTCAGCAATGAGGCAGCAATTTGCAAATCAGCAAAAGAGTCCACACCAGAAACTGATTATGCTGGCATCTTGATCTTGGACCTTCCAGACTTCTCAACACTGGTAAATATATTTACGTTGTTTAAGCTCAGTCTATACTTGTTTTAGTAGCCCAACTAGGACAAATATCAGTATCATTTATGGAAAAAAAATCTGTACATCATTTGAATAATAATGATCTGAAAATACAAGAACCATAGGCTTTTTAGACACATACAAAGAGGGTGATGGTGAGTAGAAGACAGAATTAAGTTAATGACAGTAACTGGGTGAAGGAAGGTAGGAAGTCTTAATAGATAGCATTAATTTAGATGAAATGAAACCCACATATACATATTGAAAGTAATTATTATGTTTCAGGCAAAAGAATTTGTCAAGCCAATTTGTCTTCATTTTTAAATGAAACTAACACATGCTGGCAAATGCGTACCTATTCAACTTATGAAGCAATATAAAAACAAACTCAAATATTAACTATACTTAAATACTTGCTTAAGTTTATAAAAATAGTTGATTAGCAAACCTGATAAAAGGGGAAACAAACTAACAAATTAAAATTACTTCACAGGGGAATTATGGGTGAAATCAACCCATAGGAAACATGATATAAATGTGAAAATTCAATATTTGTCTGTGTTGGCTTATTTTGCTTACTATAATATTCTCCAATTCACCAATGTTGCTAAAAATAACAGAATTTCTTCTTTTTGAAGGCTGTATAATATTTCACTGTGTGTGTATCATACTTTCTTTATACTTTTCTTAGGTAGACAGTGAGACTCTCTGGCACTCCCCTCGGGGACTAATGCAGATGCCCAAGCTTCTTCCGCACCGAGGGGGAATGAAGGAAAACCCTACCAATGTCCCAGTCATAATTTAACAGGCCAACTACGAAATAATTCAGAGAATTTCCTAGATCATGGGTTGAACAGCACAGTCACAATCGGGTCTGGAACATGACTTAGAACAACCTACCTCTAATGATAATGTCTTTAGTTTGAATTGTTGTTCGGCCCCCAAATAGGCTTTCAGGGAGGCTAGCAGAGATGTGCATGTATAACTCCCAGTTGTCCATCAAAGTGGTTCCATGGTGAGGTTTGTACCATGAGGTGGAACCAGTCCAGACACTATATAAGACCCAACACTACAAACAAGGCTTTTTTTTTTTTTTTTTTTTTTTTTAGCAATGGGGCCCTTTGTTGTCTGTGGTGAATGTATTTCTTCTTGCTCTGTGAACTATCTTATCCTTCCTCAATAAATTGCACCTTGAGTTTCCCTTACTTCAGTATGTCTGGTCATTCATTCTAAAGGATACTGTGAAGCAAGAGCAAGATTGCCTTATCCTGATCATCCGTCCATAGACAATTAGGTCTGTTCTATAACTTGACTATGTTGAATAGCTTTGCATTGAATATGTGAGTGCAGACATCTCTTCAACATGTTGACTTTAAATGTCTCAAAGATATACTCAAAAGTGGAGTTACTGGATAACAAGGTAATTTTGTGAGTATCTTCTCAGATGTACGGCTTGCAAAAATTTTCTCCTAATTCTGGATTGTCTTCAGTTTGTTAATCATTTCCTTTGTTGTGCTCAAGCACATTCTTCCTTATATGAGAAATCTAAAATAATAGAAGTAATACAAGCAGACAGTAGAATGTTGGTCATTTGATACTGGAGAGCAAGAAAAATGGGGAGATGTTTGTCAATGGGTACAGGGCATCAGTTAAATAGGAGAAACACCTTCTACTTTTTTTTTTTTTTTTTTTTTTTAAGACCTATTTTACCACCTGGTGGGTAAAGTTAATAACTGAGTCATGTACTTTCAAAATCACTAAGCCTGTTAGTGGTTATCCTTAGGATTATTATCCTGAGATCTGTGGAGGAAAAAGGGAGAGTTTTATTAGCTATAAAAAAAAAATCCTCAGATTGGGGTGGCACAACATTTCAAAACAAGTGAAAATATGCTCCCTGAAAGAATAAAGGGAAAGTTGGGAATAAATAAGGGAAGTTTTCATCTAGTTTCAAATCAAATCTGTTTATGCAAATGGAGTATTCAAACTTATTTGGTTCTCATGGGTTGAAATAGTCAAGCCCTGATTGGATGGATTCCAAGCCCCAAACTAGACATCTCTGTCAGGTATTTCTTTCAAAAGGCTGGTGGTAGGGGGTTTAGGCAAGTATGTCCCAGCTACAGATTATCTTGGCATCAAGTGTAAGAACTGGCTTGTCTTAGATAGTGGATAAGAAGAGTCCAGTGACACATTTACCTTTTTTTTAGAATACAGATTGCATGATTGCCCCTTCACCAAGCCCTGGTCACCTGGTTCTGTTTTAGCTTTGAGAACTTCAGCTCTGGGTAGTCCATCTTTTCTGTCAACCAGTAGCATATTCTAACAGGAATAAAGTTCAAAGGTTCTCATCATAAAACTTATTAAATATTTGAGGTGATGGCTATGTTAATTTGCTTGTTTTAATGTCACACAATGTATTCAAAAATTATAACATCACTGTGTACCCCAAAGATATATATGACTATGACAAGTCAATGTTTAATTATTCATTTTTTAAATATAGAAATGAAAGCCTACTTTTCTGATCAGTATATTTAGTGACTTGTATGCTAAGATCAGGAATATCAGTATTAGTGGGTTTATACATGTTGAAATCAGCCACGCAAACATGACTTTGAAAAGGTGCTCAGAGTCCTAGTGCAAAGGGTATTGTACATGAGTAAGTATCTACTTGGCTAAGATGCTACCAGACCTGAAGCTGCACAACTAGCATTAATCCTTTGCCAATTTGCATTTTTTTATGTTTGTTTCATTAGATTAGTTATCTCCCTATCTCAGGGGCTTGCTGTCTCTCTATCGTATTTGTGGGATTTTTATGGCACCATCTCCTGTGACATTAGGGGTCTAGTCATAAAATTTAAAAATCAGTGTAACTGATGGCATAGCATTTACAAGCTGCAATATAAACATAATCTATAGACTGTTTTCAACTGTGTATTATTGAGTGGTAAAATATCAAGTAAGATAGATGTGTATTAACCAGGATAGCTGATGTCTCAAAGGAACCCCAGATTTAAAGACTGATTCAACAGCAGTGTGGAGGCAAAGGCAAAATTTCCACTTGACCTCAGAAAGTCAACAACAGAAAATATTAATAAAATAAAAGTTATCAAATTTATTTAACAGGTATACACAAGAACACCAGAAAATGAGGATTCAACTCAATTCAAAGCTTATGTGCCTTTCTGGTAAAATGTGTTATGGGAGTAGGGGAAAATGAAATTGAGTTGAGATTCAAAAAAGGACCACAAGGGAGGATAAATGTGTGGGGAAAGAAAATTAACCGGAAAATGGTTATCTCGGGGATTTTAAATAAATCTGAGAGCCTGAACGTTGTCTGCTTATAGCACGTCCCTTCAGGTGTTCTCACACCTCTGGTTGTAGAAGGAGGAGAAGAAAAGGGCATTTTTCCCCCTAGGTGGGTCTGCAGCTCATGTAGATAAATGTCAAAGGTTTGGGGAGAGTATATAGTCTCAGTGGTGGTGGAGAGACTTTGTGGCTTCTTCAGTCAATCTAGTATGTCAAAATGTTATATTTGGTGGTAAAATATTTTTAATTTCCTTCCGGAGAATGTGCCTAGTGTTGCAGCACATAGGAGAGAGCAATGGCTAAGTTCATGTGTGTACACACAACAGCAGAGGAATGATGATATTGTGGAAATTGCAGGGCTTACTTAACGGCATTGCTCCAGAGTGGTGCAAGGGGGAAAGAAGGAAGAAGAACAGAACTGGCAGAGGGAATGTAATGAGCAAGGGCCTATTAAACAGTTCTGACCTATTAAATATGTCCTCTTCCCCAAATACAATGTGGAAAACAATCTGTCCTTTTGAATTAAACCAGAACGATTAAATTAAACTCCAAGAGAAAACAAGTAAATGACCAGTGGCACATGGTAAAAATCCAACAAAAAGGTCATTGTGAACTCTAGTGAACTCCAGTGACCTGAAAAATTATGGAAAGGAAATTAAGCCGGATCTGAATCAAAGTTTACATGTCAAAAGATATGTACTGTTTAGAAGCAAAGGCAACTGGGGGGTTGGGTGGAAGGGGAAGGGCGATGCGGAATGTTAGTAAGAAGCCAGCTACAGTAAACTTCTCAGAGAAGCAAACAGTTGAAATGTTATACTGCAAGCTCTCAGCATTTCTACCTTACACACACGGCATGACATACATTTAGGAGATTTTTCTATAGCTGTTAACTTTTTTCTTCTGAAATTGGAAGAAAAGAAAAGCAAAGGGACTGTTGTCTGGGGAATTAACCTTTTATGTTTTCTCCACAAAGTACTTTTTTCTCATCAGTTCTACGTAGAGCTTCAGTTTCACTCTGAGTTATCCATGGTCAACTTATTTTGGTTCTTGGACAATTAAAACACATTACAACTGTATATTCAGTTTCCGAATAAACTCTGTTCCCCCCAACACAATAAATGGAAAACAACTTTGCTGCTGTCTTTTCCCCCTTTCTGGAAAGTTTAGTCTTGAGGGAAAACTATTCTTGTAAACTGAGACAAAACTATTTTTCCTAATTTTCTTCCTTATAACCTAGGAAGAAAGCACTGATATTGATCATGACTAATGTTGACCATGAGCATTTAAATCATCCGACATATGTAAACTGATTTCCTATGAGGAACTCCAAAAGCAGAGCAAGTAGAGGTCACTCCAGGAACAGATTTCCTATAATAGAAGACATCTCTTATTTCTGACCCATAATTTCTCCCTGACTGATTGCAAATATTCCCATAGCTTGTACTAACATCTAAATGGTAATGACTCTATAAATTTCTCTACCTGTCATTTATTTGCAGAATTATAGTTTCCTATAGGATTTCCACACCACTTGTATTTCACACAAGTATTTCAAATATTACAAAAATCTGCAAGGCATGCATTTTAGACCTTGTATAATCTGTAGCCCCAAACTCATACTATCTATCAATACTACATTTAATGTAATGCTATGTGGTTATAAGATTGACACTGTTAAGAAGCAAGAGACACCCAAGACACTCCTAAGGGACAAAGTGAGTGCTTTGTATTGGGGCTGCCTTGAGAAATTGCCCCACCGGGGAGGACGGACAAGGCTATCTTAGTGCTGACCTACCTTCAGTCTATTCAGAGCAACTGCCACTCCTGAGTGAAGGAGGACTGCCCTGGAGACCAGGCAGCTCAGGTGCAATAGGATTTGAAAAGTGACTAGGATTAGAGTAACCTAAGGCTGATTATCAGTCCTCAGTTAATTGTCCACCGAAGTAGCTTCATGGTGCCATCTGAACCATAAGAAGGGCTCAGTCCAGATAGTATAAATCAGACCATTTCCAGGATGCTTTTTGTTGTAACAAGTCAGCCTGTTTGTTATCTATGGAACAAGAGTCTTGCTCTGCAAACCTTGATCTTTCTCTTACTCTTGTTCTGTTAACATACCTTTCTCCTCTTCAGCAAACTTTGTTTCATGACTGCCTTGCTTTGGGTGGGTCTGATTTTTCTTCAACCAAGAGTGTAAAGTAACAGTGGACTCAATCAAGTACAAAGCCCATGATAGAGTGATAGCTAAAGTTTATTTGGCACCTAGGTGAAGGCGGGATGAGACTCAATAGGCATCGGATGCAAGAGCAAGAGAGCTGATCTTTTAAAGGCTTTAAGTAGGATTGGAAGGGGAGAGTGTTAATTTGGTGTGCTAGTGACTGTTGCCAGGTACAGTTCCAGCTGGTTTCCCACTGAGACCATTTTGTTCCTTTTCAGTTTAGCCCCTCTGGAGCCATTGTGTTTGCTAGTTTCTCCTTTCCTCTGGCTGAGTCACAGAAGGGAGTGGTTTCAGCAGAGGTCACTGAGCAGCCAAGACAGAGTGCCTTATGCTCAAAATGGAGTGGCCTCTGCCTGCTCTGTTTTTGAGTTCCTCCGACCATACCCATCTGCAGAACAGAGAATGCAAACAACCGCCTGAAGCCTGACAATACCAAAGTTATAAACACAAAAGTGTCTTTTACTTCTTTCTATCTGACCTCCTCCAGTCATCACACCTTTCTATGCACCAGACTACATCAACTATATTATAAAAATATCTCTTTCTGGCAATGTCCAAAGGTCTTTACCTGTTTTGAGCCTGACACTAGCTACCTTGGCACCATGCCATTCTTTATCAACTCCTGATGAAGTCAAATATCCTCGCTTTTCTGCTGATGGCCCATTGTTTCTGATTACTATGGAATAAATTCAAATTTCATAAAATCCTCCACTCCAGGATTGCACAAGTTGCCCACCATAGTAACTCCTGGAGGTCATACCTTCATTACTTTGCATATACTGCTCCTTCAACTTTCAATACCCACATTTTCATCTCTTCTCCTGCTACCCTCATTATCTCATCTGTGATTATATCTATATTAACATCTCAAAATGCCACAATTTACTTGAACTTAATTTGTTTCTCTATTTGATTGTCACACAGTGTATAGACCACAAAGTGATTGATGACATTGTCCTTTTCTCTTGCAGCATCCCTGAGATAGTAGATCGTTATTAACAGTTTGCAAATTTGAACTCAACTGAATAACATCACTAAATCTCATGCTTGTTTACTCTTTGTAAACCATCTAAGATTTCCTCAAACACAGGTTAGTGCTTCAGCTTCTGTGTTTAAATAGCATCTTGTTCATTCATATGTTTATTTATCAACGTATATATTGTGAACAAAGAGAAGAATTTTGTACATGTGGACTAGTTAAACAACATTTCTTTCAATAAACACCACTTGTAAGGCATTAAATAATTTTTTGGTGTCATTGAAATTATACCCTGAAGTATATTAATGAAGAGGGCTTTCTGTAAGTTAAGCTCAAATGTGAAATTTTGGAATCCATCTCTGAAGCTTTATGCTGATACTGCTACCTCGACATTTTTTCTTCATTACCTTATGGATGATGTTACCTAATCTACTCATCTTGCAAATTGTAGGTGTTGATGAAGCATATCCAGTTTAATTGAACTGTTAACCCATGGGAGAATTTTACTTATTTTTTAAATGACATTTATGTTTTTAGATTATTTAGATTATTTAATGCCTTTGATTATTTAGAAGAACCCCTTATGATTTATAAAGTAAAATGACATGATTAATGTTGTACATTATCCTTTCTTTAATATGACTTTACAAGTGGAAAGGAGCATCTGGATTTAATCACAAAATTACATTGAGCATCAGTGGTGCATGTAAAACAGCTCAGACTAATGCTGGACATATAATTTCTCTTGTGATTACAGAAATCTATTGGCTATTCAAATTTTACGAACACTGTTACCTTTTTATGATTTTTCAGCAATTAACAAAGATATGAATAAGCACTTGGTTCAAAGGATCAAAGAACCATTATGATTTTATTTTGTCTTCTTTTAATTATTTTTACACACAGTCTTCAATTTTACTAGTAGAGAGCTTTTCTATAACTTTCTTAGAAAGGAAATCCCTGGTGATTCTCTTAACTCCCCACAATGTTGGCTTTACCCAACCCAGACCCTCCATCTGCAGCCTTTAGTTTTTTTTTTTGTTGTTTTTTTATTTCCTAAAACATTAAGAAGGTACAAATATTTTTGTTATATGGATACCTTGTATAATGCTTCAGTCAGAGATTTTAGTGTGCCTGTCACCATAATAGTGTTCGTCGTACCTAATAATTTTCACCCCACGAATCCCTCAACCCCTCTTAGTTTCCAACATACTATACATCTGTGCCTATGTCTGCCTATTGTTTAGTTCCCAATTATTAGTGGATACATATGATATTTATTTCTCCATTCCTGAAATACTTCACTTAGGATAATGGTCTCTGTTTCCATTATGCCACAAAAGACATACAACAAACATATAAAAAACTATTTAACATCACTAATCAGAAAAATGCAAATAAAAATCACAATGAGATACCACTTTGCTCCTCTTAAAATGGCCAGTATTAAAAAGTCAGAAAACAATAGATGCTGGTATGGATATAGAAATAAGGGAAAATTTACTTTTTGGTTTTATGTAAATTTCCCGGTATCACGTTTAAAGACATATAACTATTGCTGGAAGTACCCTAAGAGAACATTTTTAAATCCCCATTAGATTATAAAGCCCCAGATAAATTAAGAAATTTGCTGTATAGGTAAAACAGCCTTTTCAATCAGATTTACCTCAGCTCACTTATCGTTACTCACTTATCAGCTGACCATCAGGAATAAATTACTTAAACTTTCATAGTTGCTTTCTTTGGAAAAAATTAGAAACATTATATATAACTCACTTGATCGTTATGGTGATTAATGGGCTATTCACAAAGTGCATTGAGCATCATGCCAGCAAATATTAAGTGCTTCAAAGCTATTTGTTTTGGTAATTACTGGGGCTAAGTTACCTTGCTTATATTATGACATTCTTTCTACTGAATAAATATTCTTTCTTTTTTCCTTTCTTTTCTTTCTTTCTTTCTTTCTTTCTTTCTTTTTTTTTTTTTTTTTGAGAGAGTCTCACTCTATCACCCTGGATAGAGTGCCCTGGCATTATAGCTCACAGCAATCTCAAACTCATAGGTTCAAGTGATCCTCGTGCCTCTGTTTTCCTAGTAGCTGAAAGTATAGGTACCTCTGACAATGCCTGCTAGTTTTTCTCTTTGTAGTAGAGATAGGGTCTTGCTGTTGCTCAAACTGGTCTTGAACTCCTGAGCTAAAATAATCCACCTCAGCCTACCAGAGTGCTAGGATTATAGATCATAAAACAGTTTGCTATGAAAAATGGGGATTAAAAAAATAGAAAAGAGCTGATGGTGTACATAATCCACACACACACGTGCACACACACTGTGGAAGTAAAACAGTTAATAGAAGTGATTGAAGAAATAGTCCACTAGGTGGGAATTTTTAGACTTTATATCTTAAGAGCTTACATACATAACAGATAAGGAAAACTGACTCATTTACTAGGTGTTATGGAGGTAAAGAATAAATAAAAGAGAAAATATAAAAAGAAAATAAAGAAATAATAGAAGAAAAGTTTTCAGGTCCAAGAAAGGCACAATCCTTTTAGAGCCATTGAGCCATATGAATGATTTTGTTTTTAGTATTTCTACCTAGACTTGACCTTTCAGAATACCCACAGCAAATAAAAAATTATGAAATATTCCAAATTTATACTAACCTTTTCCATTTATATTGTTTCTATATATTATTTCCACATCTATATAAAATTTCCCCAGAATTACTATACCATTTCATTAAAAATGTCTTATTGTAATTGAAATTTTTAATCATTTCCTTTATGTAGTTTAATTTTGCTACATTTAGAGAATTTATCCTACTCAAAATGTATTGTATAAATTTGGCCATTTAGTTGTTTTCTGAGAACTTCTAACATTTATATTTTTATCACTTTTAATCTGTTTATAAAATGAAGATTGGGATTTTTCTTTTTCTATAATATAAGTAGTACACATTATTGGTACTGGTAATTTTTTCCTCTTAAATGAATTAAAAAGCCTTATGCTCTATGAGCCTTGTTGAAATTTTGAGTTTTTTTAAAATTTACATTGAATTTACAAGTAAATTATTGAATGTTTATGTCTTAGCATTCATAAATTTTAAATACCTATTTTAGGATACTTCAAATATTTTTATCCAAAATATTATCATTTTCTCTAAGAAAAACTTATGCATATTTAATTAATTTGATATCTATGTACTTTTATTTTCACAAATGCAAGCTTAAAAATAGATACACTGTTTCAATTAATACATTGGAATGCAATTGATTTCTCAAAATTGAAATTATATCCAAAAACTTGGCAAACTATTAAATCTAATATTTTGTAGATTTTTTTTTTGAGACAGCATCTCATTATGTCACCCTCAGTAAAGTGTTGTGGCATCACAGCTGACAGCAGCCTCCAACTCTTGGGCTTAAGAGATTCTCTTGCCTCATCCTCCCAAGTAATTGGAACTATGGATGCCTGCCACAAAGACTGGCTATTTTTTTATTGCAGTCGTCATTGTTTAGCAGGCCCAGGCTGGGCTCGAACCTGCCAGTCTCAGTGTATGTGGCTGGCGTACTACTCATTGAGCTACGGGCGCCGAGCCAAATATTTTGTAGATTCTTATAGGATTTTCTTTGACCATAGTTACTCGTCTATAAAAAGAGACTATTTAATTTCTTCCTTTCTCATTCTTAGGTATTTATCCAAATACCATTCTTATTCCATTAGCTATTATTCCCAGGAGAAGAAAATTTCTTATTATTTTCCAGAGCAAATGATTTTTCTAGTATTTCCAAATGACAAAGATATATATATACATATATATATGCAGATATATATGTATCTGTAATTGAAGATGTTCCTGTCTATATACGAATTTCTAAGAATGTTTTTAATCATGAATATCTGCTAATAGTAAGTCTAATGCATTACTTTTTGCATCACTTGATATGGTATTTTTCTCCATCAATATTTTAATGTAGTATATTGCATGAATTGGTATTCAAATATACCTGAGAAAAATTATCTTCCTCCTGAATTTCAGCTTTACATATACATGATTTATTTTTTCTGACCTTATTATGATTTGTGCCTTTCTGTCCATAACTGAGATTGAACTAAGCTATTTCTGCTCCATTGGCCTCTCTGTCTAAGAACAGAGTTGGACACATTCATTGCCTCTTAAATTAATCTCTATAACATTTGTGGAAGATACATATATTTCTGCTTCCCAAATTTATGACCTTTCCTTCTGAACTGTTCATCAGAGATGATTTTTGGTTTATAGATTTTAAAAACTGATTCAAATATTTTAATGATTATAGTTTATTGCGCATTTTCTTTTCAACACATTTTAATTTATATTTACAAAGGTATTATCTTTCAAAATCTTTTCCTATATAGGGCACAAACTTTTTCAAATATTTTATTTAAAATTTGTGAAATCTCCTTTCTATAGTTATTTTCTCTATTTTCTAATCTATTTAATCATTCTTTCTTATTTGTCAGACATTTGTCTATTTAACTTGTTTCTTCAAATTAAATATCACTTTACATTGTTCGGCAATCTGTTTTCAAATTCATTAATTTCAGTCCATACTTTTAATGGTTCTCTTTCTTCAATTGATCTTTTCATTGGTTCATTTTGAAATAATTATAATTTAACGAAATTTACAAAAATAGTTCCGAGAACTGTATACCCTTATTAAACTTCCTCTTATGACAACATTTTATATAACTCTAATATAATATTAAACCCAGGAAACTGACATTGGTATATACTGTTAGCCAGACTTCAGTTTTTATTTAATTTTCATCAGCATTTATATGTACATGTATGCATATGTGTGTATATGTACATATATGGTTTTACCCTGTATACAGAGATTACACAATCAAGACACAGAACTTTTCTCTTACCACACTGGAATTTCCTTCGGCTATCCTATAGTTTTTTCTTCCTTTCCACAGCATAATTTGGAAATTACTGATTCATTTTTGTTTTCTGAAGTGTTGTCACGTTCTTGTCATTTAAAGACTATCATATAAGTAAAATTATGCAGTGAGTTATTTTTTGAGATTTGCAGTTTTCATTAAAGACAGTGTCCTCGAGATCCACTCAAGTAGTTATATGTATCAAAAGTTTATTTCTATTTGTTGTTGACTAATATTCCATTGTGCGTCTATTACATTTTATTGAGCTTATTTATTTTATTACCTATTAGAGATAGCTATTTGCAGTTTGGGGTATTATAGACATAAAGTTTCCATGAACATTCATGTGTAATTTTTGGTGGAATATAGGTTGTCATTTCTCTGAGACAAATTTCCAAGACTGCAATTGTTGGATTATGTGGTAAGTAATACATATTTGGTTTGTAAGTAACCATCTAAGAATTTTTTGAGTGGTTATGCTATTTTACATTCTTACCAGCAATGTATGATATCCAGTTTTTCTGTATTTTTGTCATCCTTTTGTATGATTCTGTTAGGTGTGTAGGAGTATCTCATTTTCAGTTTAATTTGCATTTTTCTCTTCTGTTCTTTTCTTTTCTTTTTTTTAGAGACAGAGTCTCACTATGTCACCCTCGGCAGAGGGCCATAGCGTCACAGCTCACAGCAACCTCCAGGCTCTTGGGCTTAGGCAGTTCTCTTGCCTCAGTTTCCCACGTAGCTGGGACCATAGGTGCCGGCCACAACACCTGCCTATTTTTCTGTTGCAGTTTGGCTGGGGCCAGGTTTGAACCTGCCACCCTTGGTTTACAGGGCCTGCACCCTACTCACTGAGCCACAGGCGCCTCTGTAATTTGCATTTTTCTAATGGCTAGTACAGTTAATATATTAGTATGTGCTTGTTATCCATATCTCACCTTCAGTGAAAACTTTATTTATGCTTTTTGCCAATTTTTTGTTTTTCTTATTTTTTTTGTTTAGTTTTGAAGTCTTTTTATGTTTTATATATAAATTCTTTGTCTGATAGGTGGTTTGCCAATATTTTCCTTTAATCTTTAGTTTTTCAGAGTTTTAAGCATGGCAAACTTATTTCTTTTGGTAAAGTCCAATTTATCTGCTTTTTTTCTTTTATGAATTATGAAATGTCTTCACCTTGCTCTAGGTCTCAAGTCTCAAGCATTTTCTCTCATGTTTTCTAAAATCTATATCCCTTTATGTTTTAATCTATAATCCATTTTGAATTAATTGTTTTATGTTATAGATTTTAAATTGAGGTGTTTTTTCCCGCTTTGGGTTTCCAACTGTTCCTGCACTATACACTGAAAACATTCTACTCTTTTCAGTATACACAGTACAGCTTGTGCAATAATAATAATGAGAGAAGATTTGCTATCAAATATAAATGCAGACATTTACACTGTGTATTAGGGTAATCACATTATACGACATTTTTATGCTTTCTTTTTCCCCCCAAATTTTCTCTACTATTCTGAAATACCTTTGTAATGAGAAAAATAAAAAGTATGCTAAAAATAAAGGACAGGATTTGGGATTGCTGGAAAGATATTGTCCATTTGCTGAATTCTAACCCTTTAGATATACTTTAATCACAGACAGTTATCATTTTAATTCTAAAATATAGATGAATAAAAATAGTTAGAAAATACTTAATTCAAAAGATTTTGAGATAGTAAATTTTTAAAGGATTAATATTTTAAATTAATGTGATTCCTTTCACTCTTAAGTTTAAGATTTAATTCAGGCATTGCTTTATTTTTTGTTTGTTTGTTTTTTCAAACCTTGAATAAATATGCTAAGCCTATCCTTGAAATGTTTAATTGGTAAAAAGAAAGCAATTTATAAAGTTTTGAGATTAGTGCCTGGAACCAAAAGAGAATCCATTAAGTTAAACAAAAGGCATAGAAAGATTAAGAATTGAAAGTATCATTAGGATGCTGGTGGCAATGAGGAATGATATGAAGCTGCATATTCTATGCTTTTTTTTCTTTTTAATGAAAATACTTACATTTTTATTACCCTCTTAGATTCCAATTAATCCAGCACAAAACCTCTCCAAAAATACTCATGTGAACTTCTTCTTATTTGTTTAGTCACTCCCACAGTGACAACAACTAATTACATGAAAACTTCAAATGAGTAAGGGGAAGCTATTACCTAGCAAAAACTTTACAGTATGCAACTGCTTTTCAAATTAGCTTTGAAACACTGTCAGCATTTGTTTCTATGACCCCTAAATGAACTGCTTACCTGAAGACCATTTATGAAAGCAGACTTTTAAATCATATCTGCAAGCCATGGGGTTCTGAAACCTCATAATATGAGCATTTGAATAAAATATTATTTATTGATAATTACTATGTTTTATATATGACATGCTATTAATATTTAAGAAAATTCTATTTTTTTATAATTAATAACTAAAATGTTAACCTTTGCCCATCTTCTGAACTAATGAGGTTAGCATCTTTACATACATTTATTTAATATTTATTAAGGTATAAATTATTATAATTTTTTCAGATGGCATGAATTCAACATTACATGATTAAGCAACTGAGGAAAAGATTTGTGTATTGTCCAAAGTGAAACAAAGTGTGCTTCTACCAAACATGGTACAGACGTGGAAGTCATGACAGACCAGTGTCATGAAATGAGGCATCTCCATGGCCTGTTTTTTTTTCTATCTTTTGGATCATCCTTACTGAATTAGATTCAGGCCAACTGAGATTGTTTGAAAGGATAGCACTGTAGGAAAGACCACTTATTACACTATCGACACTGTATTATTCTCCAGATCCTATAATCTCTCCAGCCTCTTATTTCAATATTCCTCTTTTCTGTCTGGATAGATACTTCATCTCTGATCTCCTGAAATCTCCATTTTTTCCTATTATTGTGTCTTGCATTTGTTATTTTCCTACCCATTCCAAATCCTAGAATTGTTTCTGTGACTTCAATTTTGTCCTATGTCTTTCAATCCAGTAAGCCATCATGCTCTATGTTAACTTCCTGTGATACTCTACTTTGTACCAATTAAAAAATGTGCAATGTGCCTTTGAACCAAGCCACTCAGCAAGGGTCCTAGGAATCTTGAGAAACATGTGAATTGGATCCAATACAAATTGAAGATCAATAACATTATCAGAGCTTGATCTTTTCCACTGACTAGCAAGATTTCTGTGTGTTGTCACCCTTATTTTTTTATAATCTCTTTCCAAAAAGTATTCCACTGTCTTCAAGCCTCACATAACAACACCTGTCCCTGGGCTCTCAACTGAGCACAATTCTTTCTTGAGATGAAATTCATTAAATCTCTTCAAACCTCCCTCCCCACTTCATCCTTCCACTAATACCTGCAACTTCATCTGAATCTGTGCCCTACCTCTGAAAAAGATGGCCTGATCTGATGCACAAACCAGCCAAACCAAGATCTGCTAATAAATCTGGTTTAATAATTTCTTTTTTTCCTTGAATACACAACTTCTCTATTCACTAATAGTCTTTTCTCCTCTTTTCTTTCCTTCTTAAAAAGAAGAAGCAAATTCAATTGGGTATTTTCCATGTATCCTCATGCCTAATTCCCCTGTATGTAGCTACATTTCTTGGAAAAAATGGTATATTTTCCTGTATTTTTTCTTACTTTCAATTGCTTTGCATATGCATTCATTAGGCACTTTTCTCTACTGACTTAACCTTTGCTGATGAATATTTTTATTTCTTAAGTTAGCCTCCTGTTAGCCTCCAAAGCACGTTTTTAATAATGAAGTTATTTTTTTCTTCTTCTTAATATCCAGCCACCCCAATTTGTTTGTTATTACAGTTTCTGATTCCCTTTACTCACCACTTAAAAATTCAGTTCTCTTTAGATTTATGCCTTGTCTCTTCAGTGTTAATTCTGAGCATTGGAGCATCTTGTTCCAACTCACATATACTACATGACCACTGGCCATATGAAGAATAGCAAAATCTACCTTCTCACCTCTAAACATTCTCTTCAGATAGTTTTCTCTCTCTCTCTTTCTTCTCTCTCTTTTCTCTCTCTTCTTCCCTTCTCCTCCTCCTCCTCCTTTTCCTTCTCCTTCTTCATTTTTTCCCAGAGATGGAGCCCTGCTATGTTGCCCAGGCTGGAGTGCAATGGTGTGATCATAGCTCACTGTATCCTCAACTCCTGGTCCTGTTTCAGCTTTTCCCGTAGGTGGGAGTGCAGGTCTATACCTGTATAGCTGGTTACCAATTATATATCCCGATAAAGATAGATTAGTACTAAACATACCATACTTAGGGTAGATCAAATAGGAACTGTACTTTCCTGCTTCTCAACATCTCCAGCCCTGCCAAACAAGAAAACCGAACAACAAATAGCTCCTCCTTCTACATTCTGGCAATCAGGGAGGGGCATTAATTTCCATCTAGTCAATACATAGATATCAGGGCACATACTTGATTTACCCTCTTTCTTCATTTCCTCACATTCCATCAGCAAATCCAACTTGTTCAGTAACTTCAGTAACTCTTTTTATTTATTTCAGTGTTGGTCTTAATCCTTCGGATTCATCCATCATATGTATTAATATTTTTATAGAAACTATAATATGTCCATAATAATTCTTAACAATATATTCTTGTTTACATCCAAACAATTCTTTACCATGTGCAAGAAGATTGCTTTTCCTAAGAGAAAAGCAGATTATACTACACTCGTGTTTTAAATTTAAAACTGGTTTCTTCTTACCTTAAGAATAAAATTTAAATGTATTATTATGATATAAAATATTCTTTATGTACTGGTCTTTATTTAGAACTCAAATTAGCTATCTTTTTATTCACCATTATATGTTCTATTTTCTTCCCATATGAACCATTTGTCTTTCTTCAAACATGTTATGAACTATTAAAACATTTGTCTTTTAATATAAAACGTACTTTATGCTTCATACTAGGGACACCATTGCCATTAATATTGCCAAATTGCTTGTGATTTTGTTTACCTCCTACCTTTATTCAATCATCTTCCTTCTACATTCCAAACCAGATCTTTCCCTTTATCTCCATAAACTCCTATTACAGAATTTAATATCTTTTTCTTTCTTTTTCTTTTTAGAGACAGAGTCTCACTTTGTCACCCTCTGTAGAGTGCTGTGAGATCACAGCTCACAGCAATCTCCAGCTCTTGGGCTTAGGCGATCCTCTTCTCTCAGCCTCCTGAGTAGAAGGGACTACAGGTGCCCACCACAACACACGGATATTTTTTTGGTTTTGCAGTTCGGCCCAAGCCAGGTTTGAACCTGCCACACTTGGTATATGGGGCTGGCGCCCTACTCACTGAGCCACAGCCACCGCCCAGAATTTAATATCTTTATTGAGGTTATTTTCTTTATATCTATTACTCCTACAGGACTGGGAAGAGTTTAGAAACAGGGACCATACCTTGTTTATCTTTGAGAGCCTCCTGTGGGGGGTGCAATGGGGCTGCAATGTTAGTAAGCACTCAAGTATTTGTTGATTGAAAAATGAAAAAAAATATACCTTTTGACCTAAAATAGATTACTTTTTTCTCGTGATAAGAATTCTCATATCTACCAGACAATGAAGTGTGAACAAGCCTCCTCTTTTCAAGATTCCAGCTTGTCTTCTTTCTGACACATTAATTTTTCAAACGTATTTGTAACATTGCATGACTTTCTTTTATATTAATGCTTTTCTTTTCTGCAATTTACTTTCTTTGCCTTTGATTTATTGAGTTCTGTAAGATCTTTCCATTTCCTATTTTAAGTCCCCTTCCTGTCCTATGTCAAACTTTATCTGACATAATGAATTTCTTGTTCCACTCCGATGTTGCAAGATATCCTACACATTTTTTATTTTTTTGGTTCCTCTTATTCCATGATAAGAGGTTAGTGACACTGCTGAGTACAATCTTTGGCTATCAAACACAGTTGATCACTGGTTATAGGAAGTAACAGCCTGTTCAATTTGAAGAACTGACAGTTATTTTAAAATACTCAAAGTTTTGGACAGAGCTGATCAGTACTGTGGATGTTATGGATTTATAAGGAGGTCTTACAAATGGTGAAAAAAAATATTCTTCTGGCAGATGGAAGTTGCGGTGTAAACAGCTTAACCCTTTCTCATTAGATAAGGAAGCAAGTGGAGAAAAAGTGCAGCACACCATTCTTACAGAGGGAATCTCATCACTCAGCTTGTGAACAATGTGAGGAATAGAAATTCAGTAAAGAGGGGAAGGCCATCATCTTCTGACACTGAAGAAACCTAAAGGGGAAGATGGATTTTATAATGAAAAATGAAAAAAAAAAAAAACCACAGAGGAGTGCATGGTTTGCAGCAGAAGAGATGAGAGAGGTGGAAGGAGAGAAACCATTGTGAGACATGCCAAAGGAAGCCTGGACTTCATCCTGGAGGTTGACTAAAGAATATCACACTTGGCCAGGTATGGTGGCTCACGCCTGTAATCCTAGCATTCTGGGAGGCTGGGGCAGGTGGATGGCCCTGAGCTCACAGGTTTGAAACCAGCCTGAACAAGAGCGAGATCCTTTCTCTAAAAACAGATGGGTGTTGTGGACGGTGCCTGTAGTCCCTGCCACTTGGGAAGCTAAGGTGAGAAAATCAATTGAGCCCAAGAGTTTGAGGTTGCTGTGAGTTATGACACCATGGCACTCGACCAAGAGTGACAATGTGAGACTATTTGAAAAAAAAAAGGAATTATTGCACTCAAAATGTTATAAACAAAATTAAAAACACCTTAATTACATTATATAAAATGAAATAGATGATAAAATCACAGATGATTTTCTCTTTTAAAACTGTAGGATAAGTGTAAGTAATCCACCAACTTCTTTCTAGTTCAAACTAGTAGGACCTGGGGAGCATGTGAGTGGATTGGAAAGGCTTTAAAACTAGTAATATTTATGAATTGTGATTTGCATGGTTCTAGTAGATGAGCTTATTTTTAAATCCCAGTGGCTTTTATACACTAGTTATAGCAAGTGAGAAGACGGAGTGTTAAACTAGGTTTCCTTATGCAAGTCAACTGATTTGTCCATTCAGGATAGTATAACAAATTCACTCAAACTATTCATGCTAAAACATGACAATTCAAGTGAAAGTTTCAATTATCCCATAATTGAAAATTCACTTATACAGTCCTCTCTTAGCTTGGGAAACAGAAAAAGTAACTTACTGAATAATGATCTCACAATGTCTGCCAGGATATTTTATCTTGTTATTTAATTTTATTTTGTATCTTTTTTTTTTTTTTTGCTTTTTTGAGACACTCTTCCTCTGTTGCCAGGCTAGAATTCCATGGCATCAGCCTAGCTCACAGAAACCTCAAACTTCTAGACTCAATCTACTTCTTGCCTCAGCTTCCCAAGAAGTTGACAGTATAGGCATTAACACTACGCTGGCTAATTTTTTATTTTTAATAGAGACCGAGTCTTGATCTTGCTCAGTCCTGAGTACAAGCTACCTCCCACCTCATCATCCCCAGGGCATTGGGTTTGCAGGAGTGAGCTGCCAGGCATGGCCTAAACCCTCTTAAACTTGTAATCAATTCCTATTTATAATCCTATTTTGATCTAGTTTGAATGGTCTCCTTGTGGTGATTCTGTCTCTTCCAGGTGAGTGCTTAGATTTCCTACACTGCCTGTTTATCTCCTGAGTGGCTCTGTGAGTGCTTAGGACAGGGCAGTAGGCTTCAGAAACCTGGCTACAGAGTGCATTTTCTGGTTTGTGCTGATCTGGTCACTGGATTTATGACCACTATTTTGCAACATATTCAGTCTAGTCTTTTGGGAATTGCCAAAGACTTTTGAGTGCCATACTATGTAAAGTCAGGAATGTGTACAAATATATGAATAAAAGTCTATACTCTCCACCTGTTCGTGCTATATTAAAGCACCGCTGTTGTTGAGCCCTCTCAGCCCTCCCATGTTCCCTCATTGTGACTTATTAGAATATTTGGAATGCACGTGTGCCCTCTATGAAACTTGCTGAGTCGCGAATGTTCTGTGAGGCTGATAATTAGACCACAATTCTCAGCAAATTATTTACTATCTCTCTTGGATGCGTTCTATGTGACTTAGAAGCTACAATTTCCCAAGTTAGGCCTCCCCAAATAAGCATGCCATTACTTATTGTTGGCTATTGTTGACTATCTGATCTATTAAGAGTTTTAAATGTTTTTTCTCTCCTTAAAGTTCCATAGCAAGAGAGATAGAGGGAAAAAAGTATAATGAGGGAAATGTTTGTTTCTTGTCTTTCCTGCAGTATTACTAAAGACTAGAAATTCTCTGTCGAATTCCACAGTCTTTCTACTTTCTGTGGAAATTCTCTGCATTCTCCACTTTCTTCTCTCTGAAAAGACCTTCACCCTATGAAACACCCTGGTGAAGACCTACGTTTCTGGGTATTAGAGTAACATTGGCTTGCCAAAAAAATTATAAGTTCTCTTTTCTTTTAATGATTTTCTTAAAATGTTATCGCTGCTATGCTCACACTAAAAGTGTTTGAGACATGTAGGTAAGTAGTTCCAGACAGTATCAAGTGCCTATCAACACAGTAAGTATGGAGATATAAGGAAAAAGGTGTAGAGGATACTGTATTAAATGAATAAACATTTAGAAATGCACTTTCCTATTATACACATTTCAATGACTTTTGTATCCTTGTAGAGGTCACAGAGATGCCCTTTAAGACAAGGTTACTCCTACTCTCCAGTTACTGGAGATAATGTGTGTTAATGGCACAGGACTGAGCCCTCAGCCTTGGCTGACCTTGGCTGAAACGAGCAGTCTCACACCTAAGGTATACATATCGTCTATTATTTGCAGAATATTCCTATATGTTTGTTTTTTAACAACCACTGCACAATTCTTTACATTTATTTTAAAAGTCTTATTTTGATTGTATAATTACTGGCAAATACAGAGCTTAATTACAGAAGGAAAGATGAAGACAGTACTAAATAATATTACTTAATAAATGCTAAGGTTATATCTAAGTAATTCCTTTGAATAATTATAAAAGTAAAATCAATGTTCTAAATTAGTTTAGAAAGAAAAGATATATACTTTCAAAATAATACTCCAATAATTATCTGCAACATTTCTTTAATGAATGACTACACTATCCAGACATAATTTATATAAATTTTATGTGACTTTCATTATGATACGACCAGGTATATGTCTATATTTCCATTATATAGATGAAAAAGAAAGCAGACCAAAATAACGTTTTAAATTATGATCATAAAATGAAAAATACAGAAATATGACTTAAATCTTGAGTGGCCTGACAATAAGTCCTATAACTATTTGTTTTATTCAACTAATTCATGGAATATACACTAAAACCCTTATACGTAGCTTATTTTTGTTTTTATTTTGATAGAGTAATATTTTTCATAAACGAAGAAATAAAGACATCATTCCTTTCCCCACATTTATTGAAATCAAATGCAAATTTGTTATTATTAATATCTACAATTATTGTCTCTAATATTCCTAATAAAAGAATCTTACATCATTTTAAATTCACCACATTTTAAATCCTTCAATGTAATTTATCCTAGTCCTTTTCTTCCCAGATTTTTCCATTTTCTATCTTTTTTGTTTGCTTGTTTGTTTTTTTGCTTCTTCCCATCGAATACCATTGTTTTCCAGGGCCCACTGGCTAATTCTTTAATAATAGGGCCATAGGAATGCATATTTCCTTGCTTACTTTGTCTCTACCTGCTCCGGTGCACCTTATGTATCTTGTGCATAGATGTTGAAATGGTCTTTTCCAAACACAGTCTCCATCATCCTGTTTTATTTTCTTGGCCTTCACAGCCTCAATCTTTTGTTTACAAAAACCAATTTATCAGTCATACTTTTTGTTAAATCTAAGCCTGAATGTAGTGACATATAATGTAAAGGGCGTGCACATTGAAGGTAGCAGGACTAGAATTAGAATTCAGGATTCACCACTTACTGTTTTGCCCAAGCCATCTTGCTAAGGGTTTCCAACACTCCCCCGAAAGACAGGAAGCTCAGCTGAAAGAGTTTAGTAATTACTATAAAACCCCAGCTTCCCCTTGTAAGAACTCACCTTACCAGATGTTGGCTCTTGTGAAATTTGGCTTGCATTAAGGATTCCCCTTCCCCTCCCGAAAGCCTGTTATAAAAGGTTTCCACCCCTGCTTTTAGGGGTTGAGAGACTTTGAGGTGTGAGCCCGCTCTCAGTCAGGCCGATCAATAAAGGACCCTTGCTTAATTTGGACTCACTGTGCTGGCGTTTCTCTATTCTGCTCACTTTGGGTATAACGTTACCAGCTGTAGAACTTCGGGGTCATTTTAATATTTTTCCCTTAAGAGTGGGTATTAAAAAAGTGCAAGTGGTATTACATTGTAAATTTTTTGTCATGACTAAATTTTATACTTTTCTGAAATCAGTTATTTGGTAATGAAGACTCAATAAATGCTAATTAACTTCCAAAATGAATGCATAGTAATGCATAGGGCAATTGTGAAAAAGATAATGTCTTTTAAAATATCATTTCCTTTTGTTTCCTCCCTCTTTTTCTGTGTGTCTGTGTGTGTGAAGGAGAGAGAGAGAGAGATTCCTAACTCACTTGGTGAGGTCTATTATTTTAGAAATAAGGCAGTATCTTAGAATATTTATATGGACTGTTAAATTACTACTTTTATGACAATAAAAATGACAATAGTTGTGTTAATTTATAAATGTAGAATATTAAATATAAAATGTATGATTTTTGATAATAAAATATATGATATTAAATATAAAATGTATGATTTTTGATAATAGTTGTGTTAATTTATAATGGTAGAATATTAAATATAAAATGTATGATTTTTGTTGTCCTCATTTTATCTCAGATGCATAGGTTCTGGTACGTAAATAAATGTTTAAAAACTTAAATATTAAAAGGAAATATGCTTTGTTTTTCTTTTGTTGTTGTTATTGCTTTAGCTTTTAACATAAAGTTACTATTGGGAAGGAAAGAACATTTATACCACTCTTAATGTAGAACTTTTATATGATAAGGAGTAACAGTTAAATATATAAAACTGTTTTGAAAGCAATGGGTCAGAGCACAATTTCATTTTAAAGTAGTCATTTAAAAATACTCAAATGTACATAATAAGAGCCAACATTTTATAGTATTCTCTACTATTCAAGAGAACTCTTATTATTGTTCACTACTTATGTCATGTTGAAAGATAATAAGATTTTCAAGTTCTGAACTCTACGTGGAAAGAGGAACATCTCTCTGTGCGTATAGGATGCTAAGAAGCAATCCTCCTTAAGGAGACAGGGGCATTAGAACACAATTTTCAATAGCCTCATCCATCCTCTGAATTATGCACAAAAGAAATAGTATAGAATTTTCATTTTACTAACTAAATAATACATTAAAGGTAACCCAATAAGTATATATATACAAATCTATAAGAGAAAACACTAATGTGTGTATTTACAGATTCATACAGTGTATATAGATAAGTAGTTATCTAGACATGTAAGTGCAGTATCTTTAAAATTTTTCAAAGCTATTATCAATATTGTTAATTTCTCTGTTGTTTACCATCAGCATCTTTGCTATTCAGTAAGTATAATTTTTAATCTTTACTTTGAGAAGCAAAAATAGGAGGTAGATTTCTTTGAATTAACAGAGTCCACTGACAAAATGCTGTTTTAGAAATCTTATGTTCTATTTAGATCAACTTCCTGTTTTTTTTTTTTTTTCATTTTTTTCCTATGCTATTTAGATGATATTTGGAAATGTCCACAATTAGGAAAATGGAACAAAGGAAATTATTTAAACTATTAGGGTCAAAGTCATTTTAAAAGAGTATGTCTTTTTTCCTGCTGTTTTGTTTTTTCTTTTTAATTGGTTGATTAAAGAGTTTTAAAAAATGGTGATAAGAATATTGTATTTCCTGAAGGAAATATGGATTATGTGGGGGGTATTAAATATGTCTTAATTCAAAGCTTTATTTCCTCTAAAGGGTATATTTCTCTAATAAATCAGACACTATTTTTAATTATATATGGCATTTATTTTAGCATTCTGATAGTCACGATTTATTGGCTGGCTTTCTTTTGTCAGGCATTGTAGATCTTATGCCCACAAGAATGACACAATTTTAAGAGTTACGGACAAGTATTAAAATACAATACTTTAGATGTTATGAGAACTTTTGATAGTTATCATATATTAAACAACAAAGAATGACTTCATACATTTATAAAAATAGAAATGCTATAAGACATTCTCTTACAGAAATCCAATAAAATTATAAAAGAATAAAAAAATGAAAGACGGCAATTGTACTTGGAAAATGTAAACTCCCTTTAAACAATCATAGGGTAAATTAAAATTTCAGAACCTTGAAAATAAACTATGCATTGGAACTTATAATACATAGCTATTGAAGAGCTCTCAGGTAAATTTGTAATGCCACATTTTTATAGTACTTGATGAGATAGAAATAAAAAGGAATGAAATAGACTTTTACAATTAGCTATGATGGTTTCACTTATATCAGACCAACTTTTTTCTTGAGAACAACTATAAAACAAGATAATATACCAAGAAAATAAAAATCCCAACTGTCTGAAGTCGTGAGACTGTAAGCAATAAACCTAGGATTTAAAGGAGTTAGAAGGAATACTCTTTCCTTGAACTTTTCCTCCACTCAGGTCATTTGTTGATTCCAGATGCAAAACTTTGCAGCCCTTCCAAAAGCAGTAACCTGGAAGTTATGCAAAATGTTGAAGGTGTTTCCAAGAAGAATATTGGAATTTATGTCAGCTAAAGTAGCAAAGTCTTGAAACCAGGATTAGAGAACCATACATTAGTCCTAGAGAAAAGAAAACTACAGACCGGAGTCTGTACTTCTATGTGAAGCTAGCCTAAAATTTATCACTAAATTCTATGGGGACAAGAGAGGTGGAAAGCAACCATAAAGATGACTCTCAGAACAAAGGGGGAAAACAATGGAACACCTGGGCTTTATAAGGAACTGTGTACTTGGTCAACAGGCCAGCATTTATTTCTGCTGAAATCCTTGATAAGATATAATCTCAAAGGAGGGCAAACTAGAATTAGACATGACTTCTTCCCCTTCACTGCAGGCCCCAAAATCTTCAAACTAATGCAATTGTTGATTTTATAAATTGTGTTTTCATCCTACTCTCACAGCCATATATCTAAGCACTGTCTTCTCTTGGGATTTTGGAACTATTGTACATGGACCATCTGTTAACTATGCTGCAAATGGTTAAGAAATCGATGACAAGATGGAGTAACCCAAAAGTGAATCTAAATCTTTAAAAAGTAATTGTATGAAGGGCAATGCCTGTGGCTCAGCGAGTATGGCGCTGGCCCCATATACCTGAGGGTGGTGGGTTCAAACCTGGCCCCTGCCAAACTGCATCAAAAAATAGCCAGGCATTGTGGTGGGCACCTGTAGTCCCAGCTACTCTGGAAGCTGAAGCAAGAGAATCACCTATGCCCAGGAGTTGGAGGTTGCTGTGAGCTGTAACTCCACAGCACTCTATCAAGGATGATAAAGTGAAGAATCTGTTTCTAAAAAAAAACAAAAAACAATTAATTGTATGAAAATTCTGTAATAAAATATAACAACTAAAATTAAAAACTCAGTAAGTTGACATTGTAATATAATAGAATAGACACAGTATTCCCCTTGAAATGGTATTAAGCAGTGGGTCTTCAGGAGCTAATTAGGTCTGGATGAGGTTATAAGGGAGAGTTCCTCATCACAGCATTAGTGTTCTTATGGGAAGATAAAAGCTTACTGATTTTATGTCAGCCATGTGAGGACACAGCAGGAAGGTTGCTATGTTCCAGCCAGGAATAAGCTCCTTACAGGGAACTGAATTGGCCGGCACACAGATTCTCCAGATCTGTGAAAAATAAATCTGACACTCTTAATTCTACACTCTTAATATCCACTTCCACACGTCATGCCAATTTATATCTTTATAAATTTGAAAATGTATGCAATTCTGTTGGTGTTTATCCCACGTTCTCATGGGTCACAATTTGTACCTCATTGTTTGGGCCTATTGAGGACATGAGTCTATTAATAGGCATAGAACAGGCTATATATATATATATATATATATATATTTTTTTTTTTTTAAGATAGAGCCTCAAGCTAGCACCCTGGGTAGAGTGCCATGGCTCACAGCTCATAGCAACCTCCAATTCCTGGGCTCAAGCGAGTCTCTTGCCTCCACCTCCCAAGTAGCTGGGACTACAGTCGCCCGTCACGATGCTCAGCCATTTTTTGGTTGCAGTCGTCATTGTTGTTTGGCGGGCCTGGGCTGGATTTGAACCTGCCAGCTCAAGTGTACGTGGCTGGCGCTTTAGCCACTTGACCCACTGCTTAATACCATTTCAAGGGGAATACTGTTGTCCACAGCAACCTCAAACTCTTGGGCTTGTCTGAATGTAATATGTGTAAAATGCATACTCATGTGCATATTTATATTTTTAAAAATGCATTTCATAAAAATATTATCTCTGTATATGAGATTTCTGATAATTTTTTTAATTCTTACTGTTTTCATTTCTTTTTTCCTACATTGAAAATTATTTATTAGTTGTTTGTGAAAGCATCACATATATGTTATTCATATAATAACAATAATTTGTAACAGGCTTAGCGCCTGTAGTTCAGTAAGTAAGGCACTGGCCACATACACTGAGGCTGGCAGGTTTTAACCTAACCCAGGTCTACTAAACAACAAGGACAACTGCAACAAAAAAATAACTGGACAGTGTGGTGGATGCCTGTAGTCCCAGATACTTGGGAGGCTGACTCAAGAGAATCGCTTAAGCCCAAGAGTTTGAGGTTGCTGTGGGCTGTGATGTCACAGCACTCTACCAAGGGAGACATTGTGAGACTCTGTCTCAATAATAATAATAATAATAATAATAATAATTTGTAATTAATAGTATAAGCATTTAACATGAGTTTATGACTTCCACCATCTTATCATTTAAAGGTAGATTTAGAGCCAAAGAGTACATTTCCAGAGAAACAAAACTTGAATCATTAAAATTGTTTATTCACAGTTTCAGTTGTATGAGAATAGAAGGTTCAGCTTAGGGAAAAAGTACTTCATCATTGAGATAACACACTTTTTATTATAATGCCACAGGATGGAGCATGAATCCATTTGAATTAATTTATACAAATGAATTTTTCTATCTTTCCAATGCAAGTAAAGTGCTAACTCCTAGAATTAGAAGGCTTCAGAGATCATAGGACCTTTGTGGGAAGTACAGCAAACTTTCATTTAAAAAAAAAAAAAAAGGAAACACATGGAATGAAAAAAATTTTCACATAAAATTTAATCTTGGAAAAAGAAAGAAGACAATCTAAATATTTTCAAATATATTATATAGGATCAACAGTTTTATCTATGAAAAGATAAGAAAAAGATGAGTTTAAATCAAATTAGGCTGTATCATTATAAGCTAAAATATTTGGTTAGTAATATCATTAGATGCAAAAGTTTTTCCCTGGCCATTCAATGGGCTTATTAATTGTGGATACCAACACAATCTAGCAGATTTGTACTTTTTTTGTGTGTGTGTGAAATTATGACTGAAAGTTATGCCAGTGAGATTATTATATGCTTTTTATATCAGGGCACATTACAGATTTAATTCATTATCTGTAAATCCATTTCAGGAAATGTTTTATTTCTGCAGATGAATTAGATATTTTCTACAGGCATAACAAAAATATATTAAAAAACAAAATAGTTTTTGATATGGAAAGAAGTCTTATATTTCTGTGGTCAGTATGGGAAAGGAAATAGAGTAGCATTCACCTTTCAGCAACTCAGTAATCAACATCACTAAGCACACTTCCCCCTGCTAAAATAATTTCCTGTGTTCAGTCTTAGTGCTTTTTCTTTAATTTTTGTAGGCAGATTAGGAGTAAAGCCACAATTGGCAACAAAGCCATGCCTTATGAGAAGTGTTGATTGTGTTCAATGGCATGTGTTCATGTAGCTCTTTTACATGATGAAGACACCCGGGATAATATGGCTTTGGAATACTTTCCAATATTCCAAATAAATAACAACTTGGAACCCTTGCCTAAGAAAAAAATCATACCGCAGGAAAAGAGTTAGATGTGCTGGTGTCTTTGCACTTTACTGTTGCTGTGCATCACATTTATGAAGACATAATAAATAGTCATAATCGAAAAAGGGTAGTTAGAATAAAATAAAGTGGTCCATCAAGTACTCAGCTCAAGTTTATTACTGCAATGGACTTGGGTTATAATTACCAACAGAGGAGAGAGTTACTATAAGTTATTTTGATGTAAAAAGCATATTATGCTAAGCCAACATAATAACACAGTTTTTATGAACCACAATAATTACACTGAAGAATCACAGAAGTGCATTTTTCTAAAAGAAGAAGGTAGGTGTTGATAAGCTACTATAGAATTTTACAGTTGCAATGAAAAAAAATAATTGTCATGGCAAAATAATAAAGGTGCATTAACTTTTGCCACAATGCTTGAGAGATTAAATTAAAAATTTAAAATTATGTATTAATAAGAAAGGTCTTACATCATGTTCAGTGTCTTTATTTTTAAATGACATGTTTTTACAGAAATTCTTTGTGTATTCAATGTTGTTAATTATCCTTCACTAGTAGTATGCGGTAGATTGTTTCTGTTGCTAAGTAAGAATGCTTGTCTATAATACTTCAGTGAATTCATATAGGAGAAAATGACCTTTATGTAAGTGCCTATTTAAATAGGCACTTTATAAAACTCTCATTAAGATTTGATCTCAAGCCACTATGATTTTATCACTATGTTTGATTTTGCCTTTGGTACCTTAAAGTCCAACGTTATCACCAGTAATTAATTAAAGCATATTAACACACATTTGAAGGCAATGACAGACTGTTAAAAAAAACAAAACAAACAAAAAAAAGGGCAGGAATATATCTTGATAGAATTAAGTCACTATACAAGGATAAATGGAGAGAAAAATGAGTTTATGTAAAAGTTATTTATACAAACTCCTGACTATAGGCTATAGGTTGATGGACCACTTGATTTCAAGGATAATGACAGATATAAAATTGTTGAATATTTTAAATTTGATGATAATCATGGTGTTTTGTAAATGCAAACAGAAATAAAAATACCCTACTTAAATATATCTATCGATAGGACCTTTTCTCAGGCAGAATTAATTTGGAGACTAACACTTTAAATTAGATAAAGGACTGTACTATTAAGAAATTCCTGCAACCATAAATCAGAGAGAAGTCCTGGCATTGAGTTCGTAAAGATGGGCAAAACATTTCAAATTTCCAAGAAAAGGGCTGAGTGGAATGCTTTGAATGCAAGTTCAAGAATGTATGGGGGAAGTGACTACCAGTTGTATCTTCAGGTATGCAATCAGAGGGGAGTGTGACATGTAAGGATGTTTGTACTGGGATTTAATGCAATTTATTCCTCTGCTGGTTTCCAAGAGGTAGGTCTGTTTGTTTGCATACTTGTTAACTAATATGTACAAAAGTCAGCTACATTGATGTGGCCTTCTAGTCCTTGAATCTGTTGAGAGGCCCTAACAAAAAGGTAAGGGACTGGGACAGCAGCATAGCTAATTTATCCAATTCAAGTAGACCTGAAAAGTACTTCGACAATATTAATGTCCCATTTTTTGAGGTATATTTAAGATAAAATAAATATGAGAAAATATGCCATATTATATCATTAATGACTTATTTCTGAAACCCCATTCTACTAGATTAACAGAAATAGTGACATTATAGAAAAATCAAAATAGTAGCATTTTTAGAAAATGTATACACAATCATAGTATATGTTGTTATCCACTTACTTTCCTCTTCTACATCCAAGACCCTAAACTCTTCTGAAGGTGAAAAGGTAGCAAACAGTTATTAAGACGGAAATGGAGAGAAATAATAAAATATTTTCAAACCACATCTATTCCACAATAAAGCACTTGCGAAGTTAGTGAGAGAGAGCATGTGGGAAATAAGCTCAGTACATTTAAATCTAGGAAGTACACTAAAATTAATAATCCCACTGCTTCTACATTTAATAAATAGAAGTTAATTAAGTCAGTATATAGTCCATTTACATGCTCATCAATTATTCTTTTTTATTCTAATTTTATAAGTATATTCTTTTAATTTTATCTATTTCCTCCTTTCAGATTCATTAAAGCTTTAAGCATATGAGCCAACATTTGTTTTCACAGCTTTTTCACAACTGTGGATTCTTTGCAGAAATGCAATGTGCCTTCATTTTCTTGCATCACCAGTAATGCTGAAATCTACATTAGTAGGAAGATATATTCATTGTGGCAGAAGAGGAGGAAAGGGGAAAAAAAATCTCAGAAGACTTGATCTTATGTGTGTGGTACATAGAATACTTCCTTAACCACTATTAGGGATATAAGTGTCAATTATATGAGATGTTTTAAATTCATATTTCTGAAAACTATCTTACTTCTTTTTGTATTTAAATAAAACATTGTTTCTATTAGTATCTTAATACACTAATTTTGGGGGGCTGGTGTCAGATGGCCAACTGGAGTGGCTTTCCACAGAGACTCCCATCCAGATGGAGAGTTAAAGGACAGAAGTTTAGCAACTAAGCCGATGGTGTGGATCTGAGCCAAGAGAGAAGGTTAAAGAACGCACATCAACCCTGCTGAGACGAGCTGTGACCCCAAGTATAAAAACAAAAGGTACAAAAACCACTGCCAAGGTGCAGGAGCCCCCTCCCCCATGAGAATGGCTCACAATATACTCAATATGAACAAGTGAGTGGAGTTCAAATATCCTACCATTGTATCCCACAGGAGAGACTCTAAAAACCAGACCTCCTTCCCCTACTAGAGTGCCAGGGCACTCTCCTGCCAGGCATAAAACTATATAAAACTGTATATATTCCCTACCTGCAACTTTGAACTCCCAGTACTCCCCTCCACTCTCATGCCAAGGTCTGGAAGCCTGTCCCTCATGGAGTCCAGAATCTTGGGCATTTTCTCGAGGGGTGTGGACAGGGCATGGATTGTTGCTGATCTGTGCTGATTCTCCAGCACGGGATAGAGGAGAGGATGGTCAGCTGAGAGGGAGCTTCAGCTGAGAGGGAACCACGTAGGAGCGGCAGTGCCCTTGAGGCACAGAATAGCAGCCACAGGGAGGGGAGGGGGTACAATAGAGCTCACATCCCTGGGGATATTTTGAAAGGACATTTCCAGTCTCTCTGGGCAACCAGAGGAAGCCAGGCATCTTCTCCAGTAGCAGCCACTGGTGGAACAGATCTGGGACAGAAACGCAGGCTCCTTGAATAAGGGTATATTTGAGGCAATACCAGCCTGGGCAGAGCACAGGAACTAGAATACATAGGCACAGAGACAGCAGACTCCCAGGGCGGGGCTGACCCAGAGGACTGCTTCACTGAGTCTCAGGAACTGCAGCCAAGACTGGGCAGTGGCACAGCTAGGACAGAGTTACTCAAACAGTGTCCGTATTCCTGAGACAGAAACAAATTCTGTGAAGTTGTACTGTTCTGTCAGCAACATCAATAAGGGGCAGGGCCAGAACTGAGTGAAACACCCCAGCCTTCATTAAACACCCAAGGTTGTCAGGCCTGACCTCCCCCTGACAGATAGTGGCAGAGAGTGGTGGCCTGGTTGAGGAGACATAGATCTCCCTGTGACTCAGGCAGGCACAAAACCCCTGAAGCATCTGCTTCTTGGAGGGAACTGGGTCACAGCCCTGCGGGGTTACCAGTGACTGGATGCGACAGAGGTGAAAGGTGAGGAAGGAGACATCAACCTTCCCAGACTAATGTATTTGCTGGGTGGGTTCTTCTGACCTCACAGAGCACCAGAGTGAGTCATACTTGAGCTGACAGCAGACCCTTGCTACCTAGTTGCCGGAGACCTTTTGAACTCTCCCACCTGAGACTGGTGCTGACCGGGACAACTGATTTGGACCTCTTGAACTGGGCCAATCACTTGAGGACTATCCAAAGTGGTACCTTGGGTGTGTGGTTGTGGACAGGTTTGATTTTCCTATTCCAATTGTTGCCTGTGGGAGGCGGGGTGACTTAATTGCTGGCATTTCTCCACAGTTCAGACTTCAACCCAGAGTAACTGATTCACTAGGGTAAGACAGAGACCAGCTGAAAATAAGACAGAACCACTTAGCCCCACCACACCAAGAAGGTCCTCAGTTTCTCAGGCACTGTACAGGTCCTTGGAAAAGCTCTAGGGGCAAAGGTACAGACACCAGTCCCAGATTTTGGGCAAAGGACTGGCCAATCACTGCTCCTGGAGACCCCAACCCAACTTCTCCCTATCTGCTCATCTAGCCAAACAGTGTAAAATAATCATGGGGTGGAATCAGTGGAAAAGCTCTGGTAACGTGAATAACCAGAGTAGATCAACCCCCTCAAGGAACAATTTGGTGGACACATCTGAAGATCCCATTCATATACAGATGGCTAAGATGTCAGAAACTGAATTCAGAATTTGGATTGCAAATAAGATCAAAAAAATAGAGATAAAATTGGAATTAGAAATTCAAGGAGCATTTCAAAAGTTGTCTCAATAATTTAAGGAATTCAAAGACAAAATCACCAAAGATTTTGACACATTGAGACAAGAATTTGCAGCCCTCAAAGATCTGATAAATACAGTAGAATCACTCAGTAACAGAATGGAGCAAGCAGAAGAAAGGATTTCTGACATTGAAGACAAAGCTTTTGAACATTCCCAAACTCTCAAAGAGGAGAGTAAATGGAGAGCAAAAATGGATTATTCTCTCAGAGAGCTCTGGGATAATTCAAAGAGAAGCAATATTTACCTGATAGGGATCCCTGAAGGTGATGAAGTGGCTTCTCATGGCACAGAGGCTATTCTTCACGAGATCATGAAAGAGAACTTTCCAGACATGCCAAGAGATTCTGAAATTCAGGTAGCAGACAGTTTCAGAACCCCAGCATGACTCAACTCAAATATGACATTTGAGGCACATCATAGCACATCATAATTAACTTCGCTAAAGTTAATATGAAGGAAAAAATTTTGAAAGCAGCCAGACGAAAGAAAACCATAACCTACAAGGGGAAAAATAATAGATTAACTGCAGATCTCTTTGGTGAAAACTTTCAAGCTAGAAGAGGATGGTCATCAACTTTTAATCTCCTAAAACAAAAGAACTTTCAACCCAGGATCCTGTATCCAGCTAAACTGAGTTTCATTTATGATGGAGAAATTAAACACCACAATGACATTCACATCTTGAAGAAATTTGCCATAACTAAACCAGCCCTCCAGGATATCCTCTGACCTATCCTACAAAATGACCAGTGCAATCCTCCACCCCAAAAATAAACACACTCAGAAACTTTTGATCAAATTCCAATTCCCACAGTGACAAAAGGATTAAAAATTTCCACTGGACTTTCGAGCAACTCAAATACCCCAAATTCCACCAGGCTTATCAATATTCTCAATTTATGTGAATGGCTTACATTGTCCTCTAAAGAAGCACAGGTTGGCTGCCTGGATACAAAAACTCAGGCAGATATCTACTGCATATAAGAATCTCATCTTAGCTTAAAAGATAAGGGATGAAGGGATGGTCATCTATATTCCAGGCAAATGGAAAGCAGAAAATAGCAGGTGTTGCAATCTTATTCATAGACAAAAATAGGCTTTAAACCAACAAAAGTAAGGAAGGATACAGATGGACACTACATATTTATTAAGGGTAATATGCAATATGATGAGATTTCAATTATTAATATTTATGCACCCAACCAGAATGTGCCTCAGTTTATAAGAAAAACTCTAACAGACATGAACAACTTGATTTCCTCCAGCTCCATAATAGTCGGAGATTTTAACACTCCTTTAGCAGTGTTGGATAGATCCTCCAATAAGAAGCTAAGCAAAGAAATTTTAGATTTAAACGTAACCATTCAACATCTGGATTTAATAGACATCTACAGAACATTTCATCCTAACAAAACTGAATATACATTCCTTTCATCAGCCCATGGAACATACTCCAAAATCAATCACGTTAGGTCACAAATTTTACCTTAGCAAATTTAAAAGAATAGAAATTATTCCCTGCATCTTCTCGGATCATCATGGAAAAAAAGTTGAACTCAGTAACGACAGGAATCTACATACTCATACAAAAACATCGAAGCTAAATAACCTTATGCTGAGTGATACATGGGTCATAGATTAAGAAAGAAATTACCAAACTTGTGGAACAGAACAACAACGAAGACACGAATTATCAGAACATCTGGGATACTGCAAAGAGAGTCCTAAGAGGGAAATTCATCACATTGCAAGCCTTTGTCAAGAGAACAGAAAGAGAGGAAGTTCACAACTTAATGGGACATATCAAGCAACTGGAAAAGGAAGAACATTCCAATCCCAAACCCAGCAAAAGAAAAGAAATAACCAATATTAGAGCAGAATTAAGTGAAATTGAAAATGAAAGCACTATACAACAGATTAATAAATCAAAAAGTTGGTTTTTTGAAAAGGTCAATACAATAGATAAACCTTTAGCTAACCTAACCAGGAAAAAAGAGCAATATCTCTAATTTCATCAATTAGAAATGGTAAAGATGAAATAACGACAGATACCTCAGAAATTCAAAAAATCTTTAATGATATTACAAGAAACTTTATTCTGAGAAAAATGAAAATCTGAAGGAAATGTACCAATACGTGGAAGCACACCACCTTCCAAGACTCAGCCAGAATGAAGTGGAAATGTTGAACAGACCTATATGAAGTTCTGAAATAGCATCAACTATACAAAGTCTCCCTAAAAAGAAAAGCCTGGGACAAGATGGTTTCACATCAGAATCCTACCAAATCTTTACAGTGGAACTAGTACCTATGTTACACAATTTTTTCCAAAATAAAGAAAAAGAAGGAATACTACCCAACACATTCTATAAAACAAACATTACCTTGCTCCCTAAACCAGGAAAAGATCCAACAAGAAAAGAAAATTATGGACCAATATCACTAATGAACATTGATGCAAAAATATTCAACAAGATCCTAACAAACAGAATCCAGCAACACATCAAACAAATTATACACCATAACCAAGTGGGTTTTATCCCAGGCTCTCAAGGTTGGTTCAATATATGTAAATCCATAAATATAATCCAACACATAAACAAATTAAAAAACAAAGGCCATCTGATTCTCTCAGAATCAATCATCTGATTGATTCTTTCTGCATCAATCTTTTTCAATTGATGCAGAAAAAGCTTTTGATAATATGCAGTATCCCTTCATGATCAGAACACTTAAGAAAATTGGTATAGAAGGGACATTTCTTAAACTGATAGAGGCCATCTACAGCAAACCAACAGCCAGTATCATACTAAATGGAGTTAAATTGAAATCATTTCCACTCAGATCAGGAATTAGGCAAGGTTGCCATTGTCTCCACCGCTTTTTAACATTGTAATGGAAGTTTTAGCCATTGCAATTAGGGAAGAAAAGGCGATCAAGGGTATCCATATTGGGTCAGAAGAGATCAAAATTTCACTCTTCACAGATGATATGATTGTATATCTGGAAAACACCCTGGATTCTACTACAAAACCATTGGAAGTGATCAAGGAATACAGCAGCATCTCAGGTTACAAAATCAACACTCCTAAATCTGTAGCTTTATATATACCAACAATAGCCAAGCTGAAAAAAAGAGTCAAGGACTCTATTCCATTCACAGTTGTGCCAAAGAAGATAAAATATTTGGGAGTTTACCTAACAAAGGACACGAAAGATCTATATAAAGAGAATTATGAAACTTTAAAAAATGAAATAGCTGAAAATGTTAACAAATGGAAAAACATACCATGCTCATGGCTGGGAAGAATCAACATTATTAAAATGTCCATACTACCCAAAGCAATATACAATTTTAATGCAATCCCTATTAAAGCTCCATTGTCATACTTTAAAGATCTTGTAAAAAATAATACATCTTTTTATATGGAATCAGAAAAAAACCTCAAATAGCCAAGAAATTACTCAGAAATAAAAACAAAGCAGGAGGAATCATGCTACCAGACCTCAGACTATACTACAAATTGATAGTTATCAAAAAGGCATGGTACTGGCACAAAAACAGAGAGGTAGATGAATGGAACAGAATAGAGAACCAAGAGATGAACCCAGCTACCTACCATTATTTGATCTTTGACAAGCCAATTAAAAACATTCAGTGGGGAAAAGACTCCCTATTTAACAAATGGTGCTGGGTGAACTGGCTGGTGACCTGCAGAAGACTGAAACTAGACCCAGACCTTTCACCATTAACTAAGATAGACTCTCACTGAATTAAAAATTTAAACTTAAGACATGAAACTATAAAAAAAACTAGAAGAAAGTGCAGGAAAAACTCTTGAAGAAATAGGCCTGGGCAAATATTTTATGAGGAGGACTCACTGGGCAATTGAAGCAGCATCAAAAATACACTACTGGGACCTGATGAAACTAAAAAGCTTCTGCACGGCCAAGAACACAGTAAGTAAAGCAAGCAGACAGCCCTCAGAATGGGAGAAGATATTTGCAGGTTATGCCTCTGACAAATGTTTAATAACCAGAATCCACAGAGAACTCAAACGTATTAGCAAGAAAAGAACAAGTGATCCCATCTCAGGGTGGGCAAGGAACCAGAAGAGAAACTTCTCTGAAGAAGACAGGCGCACGACCTATAGAGACATGAAAAATTGCTTATCACCCTTAATCATCAGTGAAATGCAAATCAAAACTACTTTGAGATATCATCTAACCCCAGTAAGATTAGCCCACATTACAAAATCCCAAAACCAGAGATGTTGGCATGGACGTGGAGAAAAGGGAACACTTCTACATTGCTGGTAGGAATGCAAACTAATATGTTCTTTTTGAAAAGATGTTTGGAGAATACTTAAAGATCTAAAAATAGATCTGCCATTTGATCCTATAATTCCTCTACTAAGTGTATATCCAGAAGATCAAAAATCACATTATAACAAAGACATTTGTATCAGAATGTTTCTTGCATCCCAATTCATAATTGCTAAGTCATGGAAGAAGCCCAAGTGCCCATTGACCCAGGAATGGATTAACAAATTGGGGTATATGTACACCATATAATATTATGCAGCCTTAAAGAAACATGGAGACTTTAGCTCTTTCATATTTACATGGATGGAGCTGGAACATATTCTTCTTAGCAAAGTATCTCAAGAATGGAAGAAAAAGTATCCAATGTACTCAGCCCTACTATAAAACTAAATCTATAGCTTTTATATGAAGGCTATAATCCAATTATAGTACAGGAATATGGGGAAAGTGGCAAGGGAGGGGAGGGGAGGAGGGGATGGATGGAGGGAGAGTAATTGGTAGGATGACACCTATGATGCATCTTAGAAGGGTACAGGTGAAACTTACTAAATGTGAATATAAATGTCTTAACACAATAACTAAGAAAATGCCATGAAAGCTATGTTAACCAGTTTGATGAAAATATT
>CAUYRH010035991.1:0-73225 GCA_963574655.1 Perodicticus potto
CCTATAGTCCCAGCTACTTGGGAGGCAGAGGCAGGAGACTCTCTTGAGCCCAGGAATTGGAGGTTGCTGTGAGCTGTGATGCCACAGCACTCTATCCAGGGTGACAGCTTGAGGCTCTGTCTCAAAAAAAAAAAAAAAAAAAAAAAAAAGAAGAGGAGGGGGGGATGGGTAGGGTGGAGGGAGGTTTGATAGAGGGAGGATAAACGGTGGGACCACACATATGGAACATACTGTAAGGGTACAAGTCAAATCTACTAAGTATAGAACATAAATGTCTTAACACAATAATTAAGTAAATGAGGTGAAAGCTATATTAATTAGTTTGATGTAACTATTCCAAATTATATTAAAAAAACAATACATTGTACCCCACAAAAACATAAATGTATTCATGATCTATGTTATATGACTTAATAAAAGGAAAACAAAATAGAAAAATTTAAGAAACCAAAAGTTTAAAAAAGGAGCCCAGATTGAGCACTCTGAACTAATCAATGGGGGAGTTAGCAGGAGACATGGGAAGCTATGGTGTTTCATTTTCCAAGAGGAGTAAGGAGATCATGGACGTGAAGTGTCATGATACCTACTTAGGATCTCCCACAGCGGTGGTTTGCTAAATGTGGTTGCATGCCAGCAACATCAGCATCATCTGGTAAGTAGTTAGAAATGCAAATTCTTGGTCTCCACCCTAGTCTTACTGAGTCAGAGATTCTGGGCATGGGGCAGAGTGATCTGAATGTTAATAAGTCTTCCAAGTGATTCTGAGATGCGTGCTAAAGTTTGAGAACCATTGCTCTATGGTATGGTTTTCACATGTAAGGAACTGAGCAGGAAGCGGCAGGGGTGGTGGGGTGGTTATATTCAAGACTCAACCCTAGAAATTCTGACTCAGTTGGTTTGGAAAGGGACCCAGTCATAAGTATTAAAAATAAACAAACAAAAAATTGAAAACCTCTAAGTCTGCAGCCAAAATTTGAGCCATTGTTTGATGGCAACAGTTCATCTCTGTGTACTGTCACTAAAATGATGAGATGTAAATAAAAAAAAGACAAGTTTAGAGAAACTACTTACTATGGTCTGAATGTGCCTCTCCAAGATTCATATGAATCTAACCCCCACTGTAGGGGTATTAAGAGGGAGGGCCTTGTGGGAAGTAAATAAGTCATGAAGGTTTGACCATCATGAATGTGATTAGTGCCCTTGTAAAAGAGATTGAAGGGAGCTCCCTGACCCTTCTGCCATGTGAAGACACAACAAAGGGTGCCATCTATGAAGCAAGGAGTAAGCCTTCATCATACACTGAATCTCTGGTGCCTTCATCCTAGATTTCCCAGCCTCCAGAACTGTGAGAAATACGTTTGTCTTATTTATAAATTACCCAGTGTTTTAGTATAGGGGCCTGAATAAATAAGACATTATCTAAATTTTATGAGATTATGTTCTCCCTCACTACACTCCATCATATAAAGAGCTTGTAAATTGTCACTTACCTTCCTTACAAGTAAAAAGCTGAATGGAGTGAAAGTCAACTACTCTTCTTAGATTCATCAGAAAATTGAAGTCACAGTGCAAAACAGTGCCTCAAAAACTGGAGATACAGGTAAGTACAAAGAATTCCAGCTTTTATTTAAGGAATAAATAACTAGTAGGGACACTATAATGGTAATTGACAAATTTCTTGAGGCTGAATGTGGTCTAGTTTGAGAGTTAAAAACTCCTCAAAGCCCAGTCTCAGTCTTAGGTGGAGTTTTCCTACACTTTCCTGAGTTTTACCTCTCCAGAATCCTCACCAGACTCTTACTGTGAAGATGAGAGAAAAAATTCTCTCCTGTTTCAGGAAGCGGGAGGGCATAAGTCAGAATTTTTTGATGTACCTAGTGGACAAGCAATGATTTTTAAATACATTCAAAGTGTTCTGTGTTCCTCAACAAGTCCTTCCATCAAGGGAAACTACTTTACCAGAACCTTAACTTCCCTAGATAAGGGCAAGTAGACAGCTTGAGCCCCCTCTACCCTTCTTACATAAGGGGAGCAGGAAAGAAAGGCTAAAACATGCTTTTGAAGGTCACATCTCAGAGACTTGGGCTCACCATAAAAATCCAATATTTAATCATAAGATTATAGAATATGTTCCCTCTTAATACCTTACTGCTACATCCATAGGGCTTCAATACATCAGCAGTAGATGATAACTGGAAGAGCTACAAGACAGACTCTATTTAGGAAGGAGTGTTTAGGGAAACCCAAAGACAACAAAGAAAGGAAAAAAACACAAACCTCTCCCCAAATACCCAAAAAACAAAAACCAAAAAACATAGAGAAAGTGGATGCCTCCAGCATAGGTACAGAAAACATCAAACACAGCCCAGCTTTAAGCCATATTTACACATTAACTCACACTAAAAGCCTGATTACCTTACTTACTATTACCAGATACATCACATCTGGCTTTCAGCAAAAAATTCACAAAGTATGCTAAAAGACAAGACATGTTTACAATACCCAACTTACCAATGATTCATATGTAGAAACATCTGTCCTTGCCCAGCTCCTCTTCCCAACAGCAGGGGGAAATCCTATGATCTAATGAGTCTCTGTGCTCCAAAGTCAGGTAGGGTGGAGGAAACATGAAGCCTAGGCTTCACAAATTTAAACCAAATGAAGCTTTAGCTCCAGTGACATGGTTAAGGGTGGTGACTCCACAGCCAGATTACCTGGGTATGAGTACTAGATCTACGATTTATGAGTTGCTGAGCCTGGCTGAGCACTTCCTATCCCAATCTGTAAGATGGTGTTTATTTTCCATCCACCTCACAGGATTATTGTGATCAGTAAGTGGAATACAAATTAGGCCTGTGAGTGTACCAAGCATATAACAAGCACTCAAATATTATCTATTATTATCCACAAAGGCTAAAAGTCATTAGCCATCCTATTCTTTTACTATTAACTGTCTTCTTTTATACCAAGAAGAGATTTTATTCTATTGCATGGAGTAGGTAAGTGACAAGGAGCTAGACTACTAATTTGCTGGCTACAAAGAAATTTTATTTGTTCCTGTCCAAATTCAACTATCTTTACAGCACAGGAATACATATAATGTCCACTGCTTTATTTCTAAGAGGTTCTGATGCCTTCATGTCCTAGTGTTAAACTAAAAACCACTATCAGTAGTAGTTTAAAGCCATCAACAATTCTCCATTAGGAAAAAAAACTGGATCCTTAGAACAGCATGATTCAAAGATGATGGCTTTTCAGAATAAATGTGGCCTAATCCTGGGAAGACAATGTCCAATTTTAAGGAATCTAAGTAAAATATTTTCCATGACTATTAGTATTATAAACTGATAGCTTAATTATATTTTATTAATAATTTCTACCTGTGCATACTGGCTATAAATTTCAGTTGTTCATCCATTCTGTATTTCACATTAGTTTTTATTAACTACTAAAATGATAATGGGTCCTATGGCTATGGACTTGGGGGAAGGCGTCAATCATTTCCCACATGTAGTCCTTTCCTCTAAAATCCTATACATTAACATTTAATAGATTCTAACTGCATTTAAAAAGACTCATTGGTTCTCAATTTTGGTGCTTTACTTTAATTCTTAATGATATTATTTCTCTTACTGGGTGATATTATTTCTTTGCTGTAATGATATATCCAATGACTACTCACAGAAGTAAAGTACAGTTTAAGTTATTTTCAATATCAAAAAATACTTATATACTTGACTCAGAAGTTCCTATACATTTATACTAACTCAAACACATAAAGACACAAGCATACACACACACACACACACAAGATGTTTGTAGCAATAATTTTGTCAAGGAAAATAACTGGAAACAATCTATGTAGGAGAAAGACTAAATAAATTATGAAAATTCCTTATGTTGGATCTATTAAAAAGAATGAAGTAAATATTATCTAGATTTGGAAGACTGAAGCAGAATGATGCAGATATTTATGTACTTATATGTAAATATGCTTAAACTATATTTATGAAAAAATAAAGTTGCAGAATAAGAGTATGATCTAAAACTTTGTAAACAAATGAACAAAACCCCATACTGGCATACTCATGAAGAATTTATGGAAGGGTGCACAAAGCAATGTTAACATGCTTAATTAATTCTGGGACCTAGGAATGGGGAGGCTAGGAATAAAGGAGAATTTACTTCCCACTCTATACTCATGATTTTGAGCATCTTAACACTTTATAAATTAGATGTTTCCTTAAAAATGACTAGAATGATTTCAAACACAAGGTATTAATAATACATAAGGTCTGATAAAATTTCAGCTCTTAAAAATTATATATGTTTTACATGTACTGAAAATGCAGGCATAGATTAATGTTTGGGACACAGAAGAACGTGTTTCCTTGGAATTAAAATATTATTTTTAAAAAAGTATTTACTTGATGAGGGGCCCCTGAAAGCTTTATCTTCCTATGCTTGCTAACTCAAAATATCTAGTAAGTTTAGGACCAAAAATATGATTTCATGAAGTCCTACTGTTTATTAGTTCACGTAATGTCTTTCTAATAATTGTAGCATGCTGTAACAGAAATAAATCAATTGAGACAAATAGGTAGAAATAGAACCAACAAGTAACAGTTACTATATTGCAATGGGGATTTTAAAAGCAACATTTTAAAAGTTGCTGAAGTAGAATACATATCAATTCAAGTGTAAATCATAAGGGTATAGCTTAGTGAACTATCACAAAGTGAATACCTTTACAACAACCCCCATCAAGAAACAGCACATCGCTAGCACCTCAAAAGTCTTCTGTGTGATCCCTTTCTTATCTAAACTCTGTCCACTACTAAAAGATAATCAACATTTTGATTTTCATCACCGTAGATTTGTTTTGTCTGGTTTTGAACTTTATATAAATGGTTCACTCATGTTCACCGTTTGAATGGACATCATTTTTTTACACTGCTACTTACACATATGCTGCTATCAACATTTGGTGCGTGTAAACATATGCATGCATTCACACCTAGGACTGCAACTACTTGGAATTAATCATACTCATAAGGTGTGAGTCTGTTCAGCTTTAGTAGACAATACAAAGTAGTTTCTAAACTGCTAGTACCAATGAACATTCCTACCAGCAATATGAGAGTGCCCAGTGCTCCATACCCTCTCTACAAAGTACTGTCAGGCTTTTCTGTTTTACCCATTCTGGTGGATTTGAAGTGATATTTCTTTATGGTTTTAATTTCCATTCCTCCAAAGGGTAATTATGCTACCTTTCCGTATCTTTATTGGCCATTTTGATATCCTGCTTAGTGGATCTGTTTAAGTCTTCTGCCTGCTTTTCTATGTGGTTATCTACCTATTTCTCTGTAGTTCTTCGATATTGTAAACATGAGCTCTTGGTTGGTTATTCAGGTTGCAGGTGTCATTTTTTACTCCATGGCATTCAATTTTACTTTCTTGATGTCTTTGAAAGGTGGAAGTTCTTAATTTTAAAGCAGTCTAATTTATCAATCTCATTCTTTTTAGATAGTGCTTTTGTTTTCTAAGAAAATTTTGCTTATCCTAAGATCCTAAAGATAAGGTAATCTTGAATTCTATTTTCTGGAAGATGTAATGGTTTACATTTCATATTTATATGATATCACTATAATCTGCTCATAATTGATCTTCATGTATGGTATAAAATAAGGGCCAAGTTTCATTTTTTACCATATGGATGTCAACGGACTCAATATCATTTATTGAAAAGATGTCACCTGCCATAAGTCAAGAGTCCAAAACGTATATAAATTAGTTTGAACTGTTTTTTTTGTTTGTTTTTTTGAGACAGAGTTTCACTTTGTTGCCCTCGGTAGAGAGCCCTAGCATCACAGCGCATAGCAACCTCAAACTCTAATGCTCAAGCCATTCTCTTGCCTCCGCCTCCCAAGTAGCCAGGATTACAGGCCTCTGCCACAAAACACGCCTATTTTTAGACACAGAGTCTTGCTCTTGCTCTTGTTCAGGCTGGTCTGGAACTGGTGAGCTCAGGCAATCCACATGCCTCGGCCTCCCAGAAGTGCTAGGATTCATAGGCGTGAGCTACTGCGCCTGGCCCTTAAACTCTTCTGATTCATAAATCTTTTTTCAAACTAAACTCTACTCTGTATTACACTTCCTCTACATTTCCTTTATTTTTCAAGACTTTTAGCTATTCTTAGGCCCTGGCATTTCCATATAAATTTTAGAATCAGCTTATCAGTTTTCATAAAAACCTGTAAGAAATTTTATTGCATTTATTTAAAAATATTCGTTACATTAAATCCACTGAATTTAGAAAGAAGTAACTAACATCTTTACAGTAGGGAATCTCCCAGTGCACACACATTTACTAAAGTTTCTGATGCTTTTGAAAATGCTCCATGGTTTTCTTTGTTTAGGTATACATCTGCTATTAGGCTTACTTCTAAGCATTTGACGCTTTAAATAACTACTTTGTATGATGTCTTTTTTTCTTTGTCTGAATGACGTTTATTTCTGGCATGGAAAAATGCACAGATTTTTGTGTATTTCTAAATGCTCTTATTCATTCTAAAAAATTTATGTAAAGATTCTTTGAGATTTTCTCTGACCCAATCTTATCATCTCTGAATGATTAATTTTATTTTTACCTTCTCTAATCCTTATGCATTTCATGTATTTTTCTTGTCTTATTGCACAGGCTAGGGCATCCATTATAATACTGATCGTTCATCACTGTCTCACTTGGGTCTCAGTAAGAGACGTAATGTTTGATACAAGTTTTTAAGGCACCCTTTGTAAGAAGAAGTATATTTCCTTCTACTCATAGTTTCCTAAGAATTTTCTTTAAATCTTGAATGAATGTTGAATTCTAACAAATGTGTTTTTTGAATCTATTGGGATAATCTTATAATGTTTCTTCTTTATTTTATTACTATGATGAATTCATTAATTGGTTTTATGATGTTGAACAAAACTTACATTTCAAGATTTAACAGTCATGTGTTATATTCCCTTTTGGACAGAGGTACCTTATAATCCCTTTGCAAATTCACTTGGGCCTCTTTCAGTTTCTCTTTCTCCTTTTCTCTCTCCCCTCTTGTATATATAGATACCTAAATGAGGTCAGACAATTAAGTTCACGAACTCATCCTAGAAAATGTGCTACATAACTTACTGGTCAGTATCACTATGGTCACCTTCAAAGTACTTCACTTGTCCATCTGGTGTCCTTAGTGATATTTAGCAATGAAGTATGTAGCACTTTATCTAGGATGAGCTCAGAAACTTAATCATCTGACCTCATACGTATATACACACATATGCACACATCTTTTACCACTGTATCCCTCTAATATGGGGCTCAACACCTACAGGGTTATGGCAGATGTTAACATTTACATATTAATAGATACTAAATAAAATAGTATATTATGTATACTATAATATTATTTTAATTATTATTAATATTATATTATAGTATGTTATAGTCTACATATAGTATATAGACTATATGTATTAGTATCATATATACTAATTCTGAGCAATTCAAAAGCATATATGTGTGTGTATATATTATATATATAATATATATATATATCAGACCCTATTAGATCTTTACCTTTTTAGTCCCATAATTGTTTATCTCAGATTTTAATACATAGCCCAGTAACATGAAGTACTCTGTTTAGAATTCTTTTTAACCAGGGCATTTAAAAATTAGTGTATGATTAAGGTGCTATGTTTTATGAGAATACTATCATTAGGATTTCTGGACAGGTGCTATTAAATTATTTAGATTTGAGAATAGGTTTTGGAAACTGAAAGATCTTGGTTCTAACCCCTGCTCTTAGGCAGGAAAAGTCTGGTATGTTCTAGGAACACAGTGCAGGCTTATGTGGCTGAGACAGAGTGAAGGGTGGGGACCACAGGAGCCTATGCTCATCAGGGAGCCCTTGAAGACCATTGTAAAAACTTGGGACATAATTTATTAAGGAGGGGGGAAGCCACTGAAGGATTCTGAGCAAAGATGATTATCTGACTAGTATTTTAACAGGATAACTCTGGCTGCTCTATTGAAACAAGCTGAAGGGTGACAAAGGCAGAAACAGGGAAACTCAATGGTAGAATTAGTAATGATGGTGGCTGGGCCCAGAGTGCCCAGGAAACTGATGCAAAGTAGGCAAATTCTGAATGCATTTTCAAAGTGAACATATGAATTTTCTAAGAAATAAATTGAACAGGGGCTTAAGAAAAAGGGGATACAAAGCTAACTCCAGGGTTTTTCCCTGAGTCTTTAGAAGGATGGAGATAACTATTGTGTAAAATGAGAGATTGAGATTGTACAAGACGCAGATTTGGGGAGGGGAGCTGATAGCAGGTAGCCAATTTGGGGCAGTTTAATGTCTATTCACCACCCCAACATATAGCCCAAACAAGCCTAGAGTTGATTGAGTCCAGGCTGGAGATATTTATTTGGGAACTTTTGGCTCATGGACAATTGGCATAAAGCTAAGAAAAGTGTTAAGATCAATTTAGACAAAGCATGTAGACAAGAAAGGCAACCCATCCAAGGACTGGACCTTGGCACTTTAACGTTTAGAGCTTGGGCGAAGAGGACCAACATGGGAGGCAAAGGTGAAGCTAGAAAAGCATCAGGGCACTGGGCAAGTACGGTGTGGTGTCCTGAATGCAGGCAATGTTTGGAGGGAAACAGAGGACTGGGAAGATTTGTTATCACAAGATAACAAATATGGACTGAAATATGGAATATGGACTGAAAACAAACCACTGGATATAACAGCATTATGGCATGTTGTACTACTGAAGGGAATACTGATGCAGAAGAAAGCAGGTAATTTCAGGATCAAAATCCTCAAGTAGATTAAGAGACAGTGGGATTCCATATTCAATAAAGGGCTCACCTTGCCTTATTTCCAGTTAAGAAGAAAACCAGATAGAAAATCCCCAAATCCAAAAGTAGTAAGCCACTTGAGCAACAAGGAAGAATAACCTAATAAACGTATAAAATTAATGTCTAATAAACGAACAAGTTGGAAAGAGAGACCTGAGTTGATGTTAAAGATATTTATCAGTTTATAGCAAAAGACTAAAACAATCCAGTGTTTAGAAATTCTGCCTCTGTAATAATGAATACTGAGAGTGGAACATTTTATGAAGTTGAACTCCAAAATTTTGGCTTCATTCATAGATTACAAATGGGATAGCAAAAAAACTACATTGGAAATATTAATTTTCATAATAGCCAGTCTCTTTGAGATTTTTTTCAATCTTAAACATTCATTAATTATTAAGGATGATTATACAAGAGATGTTGTTTCACTTTTTAAGAAATGGACAGTTCCTACCCTAAGTGAACATAATATTAAAAATCAACCATTGAAAACTCTTACACACACTTGGCTGCTACTTCCCTGGTTGGAGATTACAACAGCTGGGTTCCTAAGCCCTTGAGGTGAAAAAGAAAGGTGAGTTGAGCTGCTGGCTAGGGCAGGAAACAGGAATAGTGGAGCAGGAGGAAAAATGCTTAGCCGTTAAATGATGAGCACTTAACTTAGACAATACAAAATCTAGATTTGGTAAGCCCTAGTAAATATTTTTCCAATGTTTACAACAAAACCAAGTCACTCACACAGAACTAACTTAGATGTTGGTTTGTTTAAACAATTGTCTGATACAGTGGAGTGTTCCCAACACACTGTGCCCTTTGTCCCACTAGGTTATGATCTAGGTAAAGGAACCTCTTCAAGGCCTCAGTTTTAGAAGAATCTTCCTGACGTCATAATATTATTATGAAGGGTAAATGAGACTTAAACTGGCAAAGAGCACAAACCTCTTTAAAACTATCATTATTGTAGTTTGATGATAACAATACACTAGCTTCCTAATTCTAATGAACTTTCAAGGGTTGAGGAAAGGAGGCAGAGGTCCTATATTGTCTTGAACTTCAGCATCATTAACAATGACCCTTAGTGGGACTATTACTGTAGTAACATAATTGGATAAAATTAAAAGAGCTAAGCAGAAAGATCTGTGAAGTTAAAGGTCCTTAGCATATCCCTAAATTTGTAAATTTCTTCATAATCTTCAGCCCCTGCTCAAACAGACGAGCTATTTATATTCATCTGGGGTATAAATAAATTATTTCTATTTTCTTAAGCACACAAACATAGACAATTATATCATCATTAAGAGTGATTGAAAAAAATGTAAATGTTTTATGACTGAAACTGCACATATGTTCAATTGTTTTGTTTTAAAACAGTAGTGAAATAGTACTTAACAAAATGAAAAAAAAAAAGTAAGATAAATAAAGAGAACAGGTGTTAGGGATTCAATTAATGGGAGACATCGCAGATTTTGTTTATTACAACATTCGTGAAAAACTACATATTTCTATTAAGAGAATTCTACAACGTACTTCCTGCTGTAACAACTGCTAATTAAGAATTATTGAGTAGTTAAAAAATCACATGGTCTTTTGCTGAACGTCCCCTACATGCCTGGCTCCACTGACATCTTCCTCAGCGTGCACTTTTCTGAAAACATGTTACAAAGAATTAGAGTTTTCATGTTTTCTAATTTACAAGAGAAAACCACAAGGCCCCTGCATCTTCAATTGCTTTTAGCCTGCTCCATTTTCCCACAGCATTTAATCCTCTCCTAATATATAATTTACCTCTTTGTTGCATTTGTTGCTTTTTATTTATCTCATTCTGCTAGAACAGGAGTTCTGCTAGGGATGGATTTTTGTCTACCTGATTCAGAACAGAGCCTGCATACATAGGAGCCGATCAATAAGTATTTGTCAAACAAATGAATAAATGAATTCATCATAAGTACTTTTTTTAAAAAAAGAAAAGGCACTCTCCTTTGGATCCAAACTAGGTTTATAAGGTTAAATGGCATATTTTGACATCTTGGGCCTAATATTTCTTCTCAGTTTTATCTTTGTTAGGCATAAAGCTCTTCCCAGTTTTCTAAAAATAATCTAGCAATATTTTCTGTAATGACCTACCATATTGACCTTCCCCTCTACAGAAAGGACAGTAATTACTGTGCTGGAAACCAATAGTTAGCTTTGCTAGAAATCCCTTAAATAATCCTTCTATTGCACTCTAATTTCTTTTTTTCTAAGACAATTGTTAATGACATGGATGGCCTTTTCAAATTGACAAATGAAAATTGGATGTACTTTTATTGTACAATGTATTTCGATAAATGTATTGTGGGTTGGCTAAATCAAGCTAACATATATGTGATTGTACATACTTTGTTGTGGTGAAAACACTTAAAATCTACCCCCTGATCAATTTTTAAGTATACGCCATATTGATATTTACTAAAGTCACCGTGATGCACAAAGATCTCTTAAATTTATTCCTCCTGTCTAACTGAAATTTTGTATTTTGGGCCAACATCTCCCTACCCTTCCCCTACCCAGCCTCTGACAACCACCATTCTATTCTCTGCTTCCATGACCTCGACTTTTTCAGATTCCACAGTTAAGTGAGATCATGCAGTATTTCTCTTTCTGTGCCTGGTTCATTTTATACAACGTAATGTCCCACAGATTCATACACATTGTCAAAATGGCAGGATTTCCTTCTTTATTATGGCTGAATAATATTTCCTTGTGTATATATGCCACATTGTCTTTATCCATTCATGAACTGATGGACACTTAGGTTGATTCCATATCTTTTTTGTTTTGTTTTTGTTTCTTTTTTTGTTTGTTTCAGAGATAGGGTCTTGGTCTGTTGCCCAGCCTAGAGCGCAGTAGCATCATGATAGCTCACTCTAACCTCAAACTCCTGGGCTCAAGTGATCCTCCTGCCTTAGCCTCCTGAGGAGCTGGGTCTAGAGGTGTGCACCACCATGCCCAGCTAATTTTTCTTTTTGTACAGACGAGTTTCACAACGTTGCTCAGGCTGCTCTTGAACTCCTGGCCTCAAGTGATCTTCCTGTCTCAGTCTCCCAATGTGTTAGGATTATAGACATGAGCCACTGTGCTCTGATGATTCTGCATCTTGGCTATTGTAAATAGTGCTGCAGTGAGTGTGAGAGTGCAGTCCTAGACATACTGATCTTATTTCCTTTGGATGTATACCCAGGGGTGGATTGCTGGATCATATGATTGTTCTATTTTTAGTTTTTGAGGAACCTTCATACTATTTTCCATAATGACAGTACTAATTTACATTCCTAACAGAGCATAGGGTTCCTTTTTTCTACATCCTCACCAATGCTTATTTTCATCTGTTCCACAATAGCCATTTTAACAGGTGTGAGGTTGTATCTCATTGTGGTTTTATTTCCCTGATGACAAATGATGCTCAACATTTTTCCATCTACCAGTTGGCCATTTGTAATAATATGTTGTCTTTTGAGAAATGTCTATTCTGGTATTTGCTCTGAGTTGTTTGAGTTCCTTATGTATCTTTTTGGATAGGAAACCTTTATTATATGTATTTCTTGCAAATATTTTCTCCCATTCTGTAGATTTTCTCTTTACTCTGTTGATTGTTTTCTGTGCTGTGCGGAAGCTTTTTAGTTTGATGTAAACACATTTGTCTATTTTTGCTTTTGTTGTCATATCCACAAAGTCATTGCCCAGGCCAATGTCATGAAGATTTTTCCCAATGCTTTCTTCTAGTAATTTTACAGTTTCAGGTCTTACGTTTTAAGTTTTTAGCACATTTTGAGTTTGTTTTTGTGATGTGAGACGAAGGTCTATTTTCATTCTTTTGCATGTGGATATCGAGTTTTCTTAGCACCGGGACAACATCTAAAGGATATCCTTTCTCTATTGACATTTCTTTCTAGATACATTTTATTACCTGTATTTATATTTACATTCTTTCCAGCTTCTTTTTCCCCTTGGATATTGGGTCTAAGTCCTTACCTTTTTATCATAAACATCACTTTTCTCAGATATCCATTTAACATACAGTTTTTCATTTTACTCTTTAAAATTCTTATTCACATCTTGTGTGTATGTGTCTCTGTATAAAACCATCTTTATTCTTACAGAAACTAACACTTAAACTGAGACCTGACGACTTTAATTATGTTTTTAGAGACAGGGTCTCACTCTGCCTTCCAGGCTGGAATGCCGTGGTGGAATCATAACTCACTGCAACCTTGCGCTGCTGCGCTCAAGTGATCCTCTTGCCTCAGTCTCCTTTGTACCCGGACTATAGGTGTTTGCCACTACACCCAACTAATTTAAAAAAATTTTTTGTAGAGGCAGAGTCCCGCTACATTGCCTAGGCTGGTCTTGAACTCTTGGTCTCCAGCGATTTTCTCACCCAGGCCTCCCACAGTGCTAGCATCACAGGCCTGGAGTTACTGTACACAACCCAGAAGGACTGAAAATCTAAAACTTTTTTGTTTTTAATATGGTGGTAGGGAATTCATTCTTTGTTCCTTCTTTCTTCTTTTCTTTCACCTAAATTATCTTTTTGTAAGATAATTTAAGCTTTTTGGGATTTCTTCCCACTCTATAGTTATTTTTCAACAGAGATTGTCCTATGATACAACTTTTTGAGAAAGGTTACCCTGTTGTTTTGTTCTATGACAACTATAACATCTTGTGTTAAAAAAATTTCCTTGTCTTCTATTTCTGCCATTTCTTAATTATTCTACTTAACTAATTTAGAATATGCATTTCTGAAAGGCACAATACCTTGGAGTTCTAAAAATTATGTATGGGGCTGGCAATTTATTTATTTATTTTGGTCCAAAAGGAACTACCCGAGTTATTACCTCATGGTTCCATATACTACATTAACCTAAGGGTTTTTTAAATGTTTAAAAAGAATATTTCATTATGTTTATGGGCTATGCTACCAGCAATGTAATATTAGCTTTTCTCCTAGCTCTTAGTTTTCCCCCTTAGAGGCATTTACTCTAGAACAGTGGTTCTCAACCTGTGGGTTGCAACCCCTTGGTAACAATGAAAATATATTGTAGCATTAGAAAGGCTGAGAACCACTGCTCTAGAAGATATATTCTTAACCTTTTCTTTCTTCATAACTCCATAGATGTATTGTCATGTGTCCTCAAATTCATGAACCAGATAGATTTCTTTCTGCTCCAGAGCTACTAAATTCTAACTCAGAACTTAAGTTGTTTTGGATAGTGGACATCTGTCAACTTCTGACTGCTGTTTCCTTTTTAGATTTTGCCTAGTCATGGAAAAGATGCTTGCTCCAAAAATCAACCCTTCTTCCTTGGCTCACAGAACTCAGATGTGCAATATACTAATACCATATGGAATGGCCCTAAAGGGCAATGGTTAATCCCTGCTAGTTCATTTAAAAAAGGCTATCACTTTTTCAGCCTTTTGCTTCCTATCAGGTTAGGCTCAGGTTACTAAGTGCTCTGAGACAAACTATGATCTCTTTCTTTATCAGCATATAATTAGGACCCTTTTCCTATACCAGTCATAAATGTTTTATCTATTTAAAAATAAATGCTTATTGCTATAACTGGAGTTAGTGTCTGTATCTATAATAAAAGTGTTTATATTATAGCATGAGAGATAAGGCAAGGAACTGATTATAAAATAAATATGATAAAACCTTTGGGTAGGTAGTCAGAGAGCAAGGGAATCAATGAAGAATAAAGGGCAGATGGTGAGGGGTGAAGGGTAAAGGAAAAAAGGGACCTTCCTGGTAAGTGAACCATCAGAGCAGGTGAAAATGTTTTGTGTTCATGGACCTGCCCAACTATAGAAGAGAGAGTATAGAAAAAATTGCAAGTCATTCAAAATTTTGTATATTTTTTGTATATTATTAGAGCATTTATAGAAATGTTGAACACACAAAGTATTCACTAAAATGCTTCTGCTCATACATTTTTTCTGAATAGTTTCACTTTTTATACTTTGGAGCCCTGGATATGATTTTATCAGTATAATGGAATTTAAACATGGGGTTCATAGCTATGAAGAATAAAGGGCAGATGAGGAGGGATAACGGTGGGGGAAAAAGAATCTTCCTTCCTTCCTTTTACTTCTTTTTTTTTCTAGAATCTAAACACATGAGATACGGGATTCACCATCTTATTGTGGAAAGAAGCTTTCATTCTGTGTCTGGAACATGGCAGCAATCACTCTCCAGTTAGATCTAAATGATTGAATTGCAAGGTAACTGGTATCAGGGGCTAAGTCATTTTCCTTCACCTTCAGCACCCGCTTTTCCCAAGATCAAGCAATTTTCTTGTGTAATGAACTGTATCTGCTCTCAAGTGGCCTGGAAATTAAGAGCTCCAAAGCATCTTCCAAGTCCCTGTTACCTATTTGGCATCATGATGTCTTTGCGACATTACTGATCTATGTTTCCCAAGGCTATACAAAGGAGGGATGCAAAGGGAAGGGAACTGCGGAACAATGGTGTATATGACAGCAAAGGCTTCAATCGATCTTGAATTATTCAGGGAATAGTTGTCTAGCTGATGGGTTGTCAAATTCTTTGCATCAAAAGCCTTTGTCTGGTTGATAGCCTTTAGGTCAGTTCTGTACCGATTTCATAAAGGCAGGGAAATAGGCAACCAGGAACCTGCTTTAAAACCAACATCAACCTCGAAAAGTAAATCATAGTGGTTTCATTACGCCTATCACATACCCAAAGTCTGAAGAAAGTGAGTCAAGAGAGGACAAAAATGTAAGGAAAGTAGGTAATAAGGAATTAAAAAAAAAAAAAAAAAGCGAAAACAAAATTCACACTCTACCCTGTCTCAATTTACTATGACCTCCATAGACCCGGAAAATAAGAAAGGAAGAACTATAATAAATGTATTTGATCAATTCAAGAGACAAGTTATATTTTTTCCTATAGTCAATGTTTTTAATCTTTTTCTTTTAGTAGACAATATATAAGTGATTTCTTTTACTAACAATTTCTGCTCTTTATAAAGTTTATGCTAAGCATCTGATGTTTTATATATTCATGTATTACTTTTTGACATTTACTAAAAATGTCACTAGTTACCTAATAAAAATATCTGCCAGATATTTTCAACATTTTTACAACAATATCTTTTAAAAAGTAACATATTTATGGCTGACTTACCAATCAAAAGCATATTATCAAACAGGTAGATTCAGGAAATAAGTTGTGCTACTAAAGAGAAAACAGACTTATTTGATAGTAGTAATTAATAAAACATACATAAAATGAATAAATTTGGCATCTATTTACAACATTAGAATAATATAAATTGCCAGTTTTTAAGTAATAGCAAAAAATATGTTGATTCCAGATGTATATGCTTTACAAACTATTTTCATTTGGAATGACTTTACCTATAACTAAAATATGGCAACTGAAAGTAAAATACCATAATTACAACCAACACAGCAATAATGTAAAACAGTATCAAAGCTAGGAATAAAACATTAGGCTTATGTGGGCATTTTCTATGATCTGTGGGAACACCTTGTATAATAAAAAAGAAAAATGTGATTAAATTCAATTACATTTGACAGTTAATAAAACACCTTGGCCAAAGTCTTAAGCAGATAATTACAGAGACAAAACTTGTCATAAAACCAAAGGCAGCCCTTTGCAAAAACCTTTGGAAATAAAAAGCGAGTATTTTTCAAAACTATATCAGGGTGAATTTAACACAGAAGAACTTAACTAGGTGCCAAATCCAGAGCTAGAAGCATCATTGATTTAATCCAGTATGGAATTTGTTACATACTTAATACAGGTATATATTCTTAATTAGTCCATTTAAATGTTTTCCTAGATATATAATTCTAAAACATTGAACAATTCATATATTTCCATAGTGAATAACCTACTAATTAAAAATTCCTTAATCACAGTGAGATAAACTCTGTATCTATCTAGTTAGTATCACATGTTGGTGCAATCCTTTTCAAAAGTAAGCTGACAAAACATTCAGAAGATACAACCATGATCATACCCACTGACTCAGTATTCCAGTTTCGAGAATTTTTTTTTTTTTCTTGACACAGAGTCTCACTCCATCACCCTGAGGAGAGTGCCTTGTCATCATAGCTCACAGCAAACTCAAACTACCAGGCTCAAGAGATTCTCTTGCTTGAGCCTCTTGAGCAGCTGGGACCACAGCGGCCTACCATGCCAGGCTAATTTTTCTTTTTTGAGTAGAGATGGGGTCTTGATCTGCTCAGACTGGTCTTGAACTCCTGAGCTCAGGCAATCCACTCGCCTCAGCCTCCCATAGTGCTAGAATTACAGGTCTGAGCCATGGCACCCTGCCAAGTTTTGGGAGTATTTTCACAGGAAATTATCTAAAACCAAATAAAAAAATAAAAACAATATCATAAGAAAAAATGAGAAGTAATTTAAATATACAGTAATATGTGACTGGCTTAGAAAATTATAGTATATTGATTTGAGAAACACAACCGTCAAATAACAATGGACAAATATAAGCGTTTATATAGGAAGATGTTTTAAATAATTTTCTACATAGGAAAACGTGTATGATATATAAGTGAAAACAGTATAATGGTAAATTATTGGTAGTTCCTATATTTGTGTGGCAAAAAGTAGCTATTATATAACTTTATATTATAAATGTGAGGAGAGATTGAATAACCCAATCTTTGCTCAACATATAATTGTGGGTAGTGATAGGGAAGCTTGTTTTTACCTAAACATTGGGAGTGTCGTTATGGTGGGTGCACGTTCCAGTGTCTCCTTTTCTGAGTCCACGGCACCTTCACACACAACAGTAGGCCTGAAAGAAAATAAAACACAAGCACAGAGAGACACAGAGGCAAGAAACGGCGAAACGCTGTTTGCATTATCTAAAGGTGCTCCGATTCCTCAGTTCTAAGACCTACTGCACATCTACGCTCAGATTTTAGGAATGAAAGGAAACATACAAAACTCCCTATATCCTTTTTATAAATTCCTATCTTTTTACTTGGATCAGTTTCAGCTGGTGTGCACACATGCAAACCAAGAAACAAAACTAAGATGGTTTTTATATATCTTCCATAATCTTAAATTTATATATATATATATATATATATATATATATATATATTTTTTTTTTTTTTTTGCAGTTTTTGGCCAGGGCTGGGTTTGAACCTGCCACCTCCGGCATATGAGGCCAGCACCCTACTCCTTTGAGCCACAGGTGCCACCCTTAAATTTATATTTTTAAAAAGAATCTGTTTAAGAATATTTAAGTGTGATATCCCACCTAATTGCATTGCAAATAATGTTTTGTCCAGGATCATAAGTTTTCTTTTTTAGCTGATGCATAATAAACACAGTTTTGGGGTACATGTGGTAATTTAACACATTTATATAATTTGTAAAGAACAAGTCAGTATACTCAGGATATCCATTACCTTAAATATGTCTTTTTTAATGCTAGAACCATTCAAAATGGAAGCTCACTTATTGTGTAGGCAGTTTCTCAAATCATATAGCAAATAAAAGCCAACAGTATTTCTAGGCAATATAATATTCCAACTAGGGTTAAATGAACAGCATGCTAATATTTTCTCTTCTTTTTGAGCTTTAGTTAGAAACATTCCACCTAAGCCTGAAGTGACATTTTCAGGGATAAACATTATCTTTTGGCCTTGAATGGAAAAGCACTCTGTAGAAATTCTACTGAATTATGCCCTTAATATTTGACTCTAATAGTTGCCTGTGAAGTTGCTTTTGTTACCTTTCTTTACTATTTACCAGGTTGTGACACATATCACATGAAACATTTCATACACACTATCCCATTTGCTTTTCACAAAACACATGTTGGAACGTTTTTTTCCAGACTTTCCTTTTTTCCATAATTATTGAGTGTACTTCCCATTAGATGAGCATTTCTTTCAGCACTAGAAATATAAAGATGGAAAGCCCAAATGAGGAGAGGGACAGATGTTTAAAAATACAGAAGTGATACATGCTACAGTAGTGGCAACTACAGTGTGCTCTGAAATATACGAGGGAATTACTAGCTAGGTGGGGCATTCCCTGACTGCAGGGAATATCTAAGGTACACCATACCTCCTTGACATTTGTAAAACAGCCCTTTTGTACATCTGTTTCTCCTGTAAGCATGCAAGCTTCTTGAGGGCAGGGACTGTAATAGGCATTTACAGCTCCGTGCAGTATTTGTCACATAGACTATCAAGAATACTTGTTGAACAAATGAATAATTGTTAAAATTTCTACATGGCATAATGCTAAATGTCATATAAATTAATGGCCAATTAGCATCATGCTATAAAATCATACACAAATTGAAGATGAACAAACACAGAAAATATACTTCTCCTGAGGCTTAAAATTTGCATATTGCTATAGACAGAATAGAGTGGCCGCAAAAGATGTCCATGTCATGATCCCCCAAACCTGTGAATATGTTAAGTTACACAGTACAAGGGAATTAAAGTTACAGATGGAATTAAGCTTTCTAATCAGCTGACCATGGGAAGATATCTTGAGTTATTGGGGTGGTGTCAGTTTAGTTATAAGGCCCTTTATAAATGGAAGAGGGAGGCAGAATGGAGAGAAGTAGTGAGTGGGTAATATGAGAAGGACACTGTTGGATGTTGCTGGCTCTGGAGGAGGAAGAGGCTCAAGAACTAAGGGATGTGAGCAGCTTCTAAAACAGTGGTTCTCAACTTTCCTAATGCCGTGGCCCTTTAATACAGTTCCTGCGGGTCATGACCCACAGGTTAAGAACCGCTGTTCTAGAAGATGGAAAGAGCTAAGAAGTGTTCTCCTCGAGAACCTTCTGAAGGAACCAAATTCTACCAAAGCCTTGATTTTAGCCTTGTGAGACCCATTTTGGATGACTGGCTTCAAGAACTATAAGACAATAAACATATATTGTTGTAATCCACTGAGTTTGTGATAATATTTTACAGCAGCAACAGAACCCTAATGCGTATGCCCACGCTGAACAGGATTAACTTTGGTTGCATGTGACAGAAAACCTAAGACAATGGTGACTTAAATAAGATGTAAGTTTATTTTCCTCTCTATAAGAGATCTGGAGGTAGGAAGTCCAAGGATGGTATTTCACAGCATCAAGGGCTTGGGCTCCTTCAATCCTGGTGTTCTGCCTAAGAAGCCCTAGCCAGCAGGTATGATTTCAGCCAGTGGGAAGAAGGGAAAGAATAGCATCTCCTTGTGAAGATGCTGTGAAATACCATCCTTGGACTTCCTCTTATGTTTCATTGGCTAGGACTGAACAGCATTGTCACACATAGGTACATGCAAGGAGGGAAACAGAGTCATTATTTCATGTGGCCATGCGATTAGAATGGACAGTTCTATCATTAAAGAGAGGGAGAAAACGTAGTAGGGACAATAGCTATCTCTACCTGAATACTGTAGCATTGCGAAATGTTTTCTTCTCATCGTTTTAAGTATACTAAAAGGAGCCTCACCTAGATTTGAGATCAATTAAGGCAGAGCCATCATTCCACAGATAGTTACTAAATACTATATGATGGTATTTGCCAGATTTTGCATGTACACACATTAGAACACGAGTGCACGTATAGGCAGTCCCTGGGTTATGAACAACATGGGTTTTATAGGTTTGCTCTTAAGTTGAATTTGTATGTCAGTTGGTCCAGGAATATTTACCTATTACCTGTAAGAGCCTCCATTCATAAGTATGAGTTGTTCATGAGTTGGATGTTTGTAACTCAGTGACTTACTGTAATAGCTCTCATTTGTAAGTGCCAGTTGTATGTTAAATCGGATATTTGTAACTTAGGGACTGCCCATACTTGCTCAATAAATGACATAGGACATTTACATCGTATTCAAACTTGAGTGTTATAATGGAAATAGCAGAATTCTTGGTTGATGAGTAATAAAGTTAAAAAATATTTTATTTCTCTACATACAGGGGCCTGGCAGGAACAAAATGGCACACTCGAAGAGTAAATTGTACAGAGTTTAACAGAGATGATTTACAGAAGTGTGGATAGATTTACGGGAAGGAATGATAAAACATCCAACCAATACCGCACCTAGGCCTGAAGACACAGAGGGAAGCAGCAGTTTCTGCAACTTGGCTGGACCTGTGGCCATGGGACAGCACTATCTGACAGAAGCCATGGAGGTTAGGTAGAGGAATGAAGCTACGGCCACAGCCAAGCAGGAGGGAATGGAATATCCTGACCTCTCTCTCTTTCCTTCCTCTGATCATTTGCCAATGCCTCCAAATTGGCTGAAACCAAACAGAAACCAGAGGGCAAAGGACCCTGGGTGATGTGGTCCAGAGAAGTCAGCTCCTCACAGGGTGGAAAGGCAGAGAATGGACTTTGAGGGCCAGAGAATAACAAGCATAATATGAAAAGGCAAAGCATTTCACAGAGTTGGAACAATTCAAAAAATCTTGAACAAAGAGAGAAAGGAAAATGATCCAAACAGAGCTAGGACAAAGAAAGAGGAAGAGAATGATTAAAAAGCAAAACAGTAGGGTAGGGCACAATGTCTGATCTACTTATATAGGTGGGATAAAGAGAGTGAGCAAAAAAACAGAGGCATGAGGTCTGAAGAGAAAAAGAAGGGTCTGACCAGGGAACTCAAAGTTGCAGATATAATTTAACACAGGGTATTTCTGATCACCAGTTTTTTCATGTGAGTTCAACACAATGGTGGAACATCTAAAACCTGTTACTGACTGCAAATATTTTAAATACATATACTCCAAGGATTTAACAGAGGGAGTGATTGTTAAGTGAGGATCTGTGGATTATAGAAGGCCAGCACTGTAGGTCAAAGAAACAACCACACTCTGTTACAGGACCAGTCAGCTGCTAAAATAAGTCAAGATGGCAGAGAAAAGAAATACACAGAGACAAAGGGGAAAAAAAAGCAGTTGAAACCAGATATTAGATCCCCGATATCATGGTGAACACTTAAAATTCACTTAAAACCAAAATATGCATGTTGCTTTCTCTTTACTGCGAATTACCTACCAATAGTTCTAAGTATAGAAAAAAATGTTACTCGTGTTCATATGTAGTATTAATAAAAATTATCATCTTCTGAGGCAGTTTTAAAAGTAATTCTTTATTGTCATTTTATGGAAAAGATTAGTTTTACTCTTTGGCTGTTGACTGACATCCTCCTGCAAACATCTCTTTCTATGTATGTTTATACTTTTATCTATATTGGATGTGATCCTGAAAAACTGACCCTCAAATAAGAAGTTCCATGTGTTAACATTTCATTGACTTAAATTAAAACTAAAAGTCTTATTCCTCAGCGCGAGAAAAAACATTTTGGGATAAAACACAAGATAAGGTATGGGGAAAACATTTGTTCCTTTGATCACCTACTGGGAGATTTTATTAGAAGAAGAGGCGTGGGTCCTGAGGACAACTGTTGGTTCTGCATCACCCAGTAGTCATGTTTCCTTCCTGACTCAGTGATCGCAACCGTGAAATGACCACTGCTCTTTTATACCATTTTGAACCACAAACCCAGAATCACGATTGAGCCGTAGTTTGAGTCAAAGGTTTAAGGGACCTCTATATTCTCTACTTTGAGAGATAACATGTAATACATTTCTTTTTTCTTCAAAACTCTTTAAGATTAAAATTAAGTACTGGATTAAGGAGTAAGATCAGTATGTTATTGTTCAATGAAATTAACCAACTTTTAATTTTGATGAACATTAGAAAATTCAAAGTTGCATTTCTCAAGAGGTTTTTGGAAGTGAAAATAGTGAAGAATGTGATAATTATATGCTTGATATGGAACATTATGAAATATGTACATTTTAAACTTAAAATAATTTCACGTCAAAGTTTATCATAATTTATACATGAATCTTATATGTAAAGCAAATTATCAGGTGCACAGGGCTCATGAAAAATTTATAGAAAAAAATCAATATTGAAAATATTCTATCATTTACATTTTTCCCTGTAAATTTGGAAAAGATTGTATAGTAATTTATTTTTAGAATATCTCTCCCTCCGCTTATATAATCCCAGTGCTCAATAGAAGCAGAGTGTTAACATTTTTTTGACAAATTAAAAATACAAGTATATACTGAATTTTTATCATATAATGGCATAATTACTGAAAACCAAGAATGCAGGATACATGATAAACTCTTATTAGTATCTCCTATAGTTTGATTTTTTAAAAACTTCATTTGTAATGAATTTGTTTCTTTTATTGACTACTTCTTAAACTTTTCCCCCAATTCTGTATATTTAAAAGATCAGAAGCAATCATCACACATGCACCAGGTTTAAAGCCGCAATTTATTCCAAGATTTACTTGTCTTTCTTTCTAGTATAGATTTCAACATTTTTGATAAAAGTATATTAATTGAATATTCAATTTATAATATGTAGTAATCAGAGAATTTTACAAAGTTTAAAGTTTCACATTAGAAGGTTTGGGCTATTAATACAAGGCCTGACAATTAAGTTCATGAACTTATCCTAGAAAAAGTACTTTATTACTGAATATTTTATTGCTGAATAATACCCCCCCTGGGGAGCTATATACTGATACCAGTGCTTAGCCTAATTCATCCTTCAAAGCAATTTTGTAAACTTTTTGTGGAATGACCATCAGAACTGGTATTATATGAGGTCAGACAATTGAGTATGTGAACTTGCCATCACGCGGTCGCCTGCAGCAATGCACAACCTTGGTATGCATTGTCTCACAGCTGTGTTCGTATTTACATGTGACAGTATCTTGCTGAGTAGTGTCCATCATTGTTGTTGCATATTTTTTGTGTGTCATATGCCAATAGCTCTGATAGTCATTACAGGAAAAGAGCTCCAAAATTGCTTTGAAGGGTAGACTAGCTGCTGGTGTCCTAGCTTCCCACGGGGAGTACTTCAAAGGTGACTGAAGGGAAATTCAGTAATAAGGTATGTAACACTCTTTCTAGGATGAGTTCATGAACTTAATTGTCAGACCTCATACTTCCTGTGCATGTTCTAAAATTAGAAACAGCTGATCATTTTGGGAAAAAGATTATGGCAAAAATAAAAGAAAGAGCAATCAATTAGTCTGAATATAAATAACAGAAATGGCTCAACTATTCCTAAGGACTAATGTGATGAAGGTAGATTGATTATTCAACTTATTTCATGCCAAGAATAGGTTCAGAAAAGTGTAAGAATATTAATTTACTTCTGAAATATTTATCGAGCATCTACTATGTAGCTAGGTCCTCTGCAAAGTGTTGAGGATACAGAAATGGACAAGAGGAGAAAAAGGTTACCTGAAAAGTTAACTTGTCTATACAGTTAAATAAAGTTTAGCCCAAGCTAACTAAACCAGTAACCACTAAAGGAAGGAAGAAAATGACTTCTCAGTTTGTCTGTCTTTTTACGATTTTAAGGTAAGGATAAACATGGAAGGAAGCTTGGGAGGAATATATAATACCACCTAAGTTTAAGGGTAGATATAATAATATGTGTGCTAGAGTTAGGACATATTTTTTTCCCTTTCTGGATGGAAACTAAAGCAGCTGTAAACATGCTGGGGGGTGGGGTGGGCATGGGGGAGAAATTGCTGACAAAAGATCAAGTCTATAACCCAATTCAGAAGGTGGCTGATTAACATTATACACATCTTAAAAGAGGAAAAGATCTCCGAGAACGAAGCAAAGCAAAGACACAGTTCTGACATAAGTTTCAGTTAACATGGTTATTGAGGAAAGCAAGGATCGCTTGTACATATATGATCATTAAGAATAATGATTCTAGTTTTGGCACTAAGGATGAATGTGTGTATATATATATATATATATATATAGACATAATGTGTAGCAAAGAATATTTACAGTCACATTTTATGCACCAATAAATAATGCATTTACTTCTCAAAATGCCAAAGCAAATGTGGGAGAGAAAATTGTCATCTATATTCAGGATTAAACTTTCTAATTTTAAATAACCAGACTTGAGCTGTAAATTTATTTCCGTTGAAAGGTTTGAAGAGATTATTAATGAATCTTCTAAATTTCTGCGAGTTGTTTAAAAGATTAACATAGTAAAAAAATCCTGCCATAGATATAGCAAATTTATTGGCATAGTTTATTGAGCACCTACTATGTGTCAGCCCTCTGCCAGATGATTTACTATTCCTATTGCTGTCACATTTTAGTGTTCTCAATTTCTCTACCAATAACTCTTACATAGTTAATTTATATCTACAATGTTTGAAACACAGCTTTGCTCATTCATTTCGTAAGGTTGTTCCCAAAGACATTTCCTCATTACAAAGAGGCGGGGAGTAGGAAGAGAAAGCCAGATCCAAATCACAGAGAATACTGAAGATGACTTCCTTGGTATTTGTGGTGTTATCTACACGGTCTTTCAGAAATCCCCCAACTTGTTAAACGTCAAGGACTTAAGATAAAACCAGTAATCTACCAGTTTCGCAGACTGTTTGCCAGCCACTTTCTTGCCTTAAGGTCTTACGCAGCGATGACCGCTCATTGAGGTAGGAAACCACGGCCTGTGAACACCTTAACTCCAAATCTTGACGCCCACGAGCGGGTCTACCCGAAGAGGAAAGCGGGGAGGGCAGAGGGTAAGAGCCGGGTGGGGGAGGCTGAGGTGACAGCAGGTGAGAGCCTGGAACGCATGGGGAAGTGAGAAAGGCACAGTGTGGGTATTACTCATTCCGCCTTACTGCCCAGGCTGCTCACAAGCGGAACTTCTTGCCTCTCTTTCGGTCCGGCCGAAGTTCAATCTAACTGAAGTCACTCCCCACCCCGCTTCGCCTGGGGGAAAACCGTGCGTCCGTGGAAGGGAAGGGACCGAGAACCGCGAGGGTCAGGTAGTGACTCTCATGACGCCGCGCGTCCTCGCCCGTCAGAAGCCCAGCTTCCCTCAGCAGTTCATCGCCGCTCCCCGAACTTGCCCTTCCCCACATAACGGGAACTCCCGGGGGAGTCCAGCGCACGACCTTGGCCTCGACTGCGCCGAGGGAGAAACGAGGCGTGGGATCCAAGCCCAACCTTGGAGGCGGGCAGCCTGGGTCCTCGCAAGTCTCCGAGGGTCAGCTCCAAGGGCACAGGGTGCAGAGGAGAAAGAGCCAGGCGGTCCGTGCCCCAGGCAGCCGCGGCGGGTGTGGCCACTTCGAATGCCGCTAAGGCTCCAACTTTACCTTTCCTACCCCGACAGCGTGTCGCCCTTCTGACCACGTCCCCACAGCTTCCCAACACCTTCCTTCCCTCAGCCCACCACACCTGAGCTAAACTTTTCCCTCGCCCCTCAATTCAAACTCAGCAGTGTCTCCGGTTGCCGCAAACCGTCCTGTCCCTAGCAACAAGGTTCCGGCCGTAGAGCGAGCGCCTCTAGGTGTAAGGAAGGTGATGTCGTAAAGCCGCGAGTGTCGTAAACCAGGTGCGGTGGGGAGGGGGGAGGGGTGAGGGCGGAGGGGTGGGGGGAAGGGGGAGGGAGGGGGAGGAGGTGACTCGAGCATTTAGACACAAGCGAGAGGATCATGGCGGATGGCCCCAGGTGTAAGCGCAGAAAGCAGGCGAACCCGCGGCGCAATAACGGTGAGTGGCGGAGGGGACCGGGGAGCGGCGGAGTCAGGGGGAGCCGGGCAGCCGGGGCGCCCCCGGGGGTGAGGGGGGCGAGCCGGGCTGGGGGCGGCCGGGGCAGGGACGGGCAAAGTGGAGTGGGAAAGTAGAAAGTAGTGCTCTCTGCCCCCCTCCGCCGCGGCCGCTCGCTCTCCCTGAACCGTTATGTCTCTTACCTGGTCTCTCTCCGCCTAGCGGCTCCTGCCGCCCTTGCCGCCTCCCTGGACCGTTAGCCGCCGCCGCCGCCGCATCCCCGGCGCAGGGCGGGCGGCCGGGACGCGGCGGCCACTTTCCTGGTCCCGGGTGGAGCGGCTGTTGCTTCTTTTGCACTTTTCCCCACTCTTTTGCCCTTCGGCGCCTCCCTCTCCCCCTCCTCCTCAGCCCCCTCAGCGTTATTTTCCCTCTGCGCCCAGGCCCCCGGGAGCCGAGGAACAAACTTGTGCCCGGCGCTGACCGTGCAAAGTGGCTTCCGCGCGCCACGGCCCGGCTGGCGCCGTCGCTCCGGCCCCGCGGCTCGGGCCGGGCCGGGCTGCTGCGGTGGGACGGGGCGGCCGCGGGCTGCGTGTCGTCCGTGCGCGCGTGTGCGCGGGCGCTGGCGGTGCGCGCCGCGGGCGGAGCGGGCTCGGCCGGCGGCGGTAAAGTTGGGACCGGCCGGCGAGGCGCGCTGGCGGACCCGGGGTTAGAGGCGCAGAGGAGGTGCGGGTCCCTAAGCGCCCCTCCTCCTCCCCCTGCGCCTCGGGCCGCGGCGGCCCGACCCCCGGCCTGGGGGCTCCGTGGAGAGCCCCGCGAGGGAGCTCCCGGTTTCATGGGGAGTGGATGGGGGGGGCAAGGGGACACGGGCAGAAGCGGGCACCTACTTGCTGCTGCCGGAGCTCTATGGATGGCGGCGAGCTGGGCAGCGGGTGTGTTTGTGGAGTTGTTACCTGGGCTTAGAGACCGGGAAACACCGCAGACAGATCCCCCCCCTCCCCGGCGCAGACTCGCTCTCCGCGCTGGGATGGGGTTGTGTTGCGTACGCCTCTCTCTTTTCTCTTTCGTTTTTTGGGGAAGTTGTTACCTGGGCCGGACGCACGGAGCGCTGAAGCCGGATAATGGAGCTTGGATGGCGCTCTCGGTCTCGGGTGGAAGGAGGGTGGGGGAGGGGGCGGACGGACCGACGGACGCGCGGGGCTGCTGCTGTCGCTGCAGCTGCAGTGTTTATTGATTTGTGCTGATGTGCCAGGGGAAATACACACCCCTCTGCCTGGCGTGAGAGTCGAAAAAAAGAGAGAGAGACAGCGAGAGCGATCGAGACCCGAACATGTGGCGGTGGTTGCACAGTCGCCTTTTCCAGTTTGGAGAGACGTTGTAAGTTGATTGTATTTCTGCTTATCTCGAGGCGCTCCTGTGCTTTCCCTGCCTCTCGCTCAGCAGCGAAATGTCTGCTGATTGTTATTGTCTGGACAGTTCCTGTGGCGAGAGGGGCGAGACGTGTCCGCCCGGGGGCGGCGGGAGCACGGGGAGAGATGCCCCCGCCCGCCCAGCCCGGGTACCTGTTTGTATAATAATGGGCGGCAACGGCCCTGCCGCCGGCTGCAGCCGAGTCTATATAAGGAATTACACGTACATTTCGGACCGAGGGGGCTCCTTTGGGCTCCTGCGTTATTTTTAAAACGAGTTTTGAGAGTGGGGGAATACATGCGCCTATGATGGGATGGCCGGGGCGTCCAGAAAATGAGGAAATATGTGTTTAAGTAAAAAACTCTCTGGTGCTGCCCCCGCCCCACCCCCCTACTCCTGGGCTCCCTTTCTCCCTCCCTTCTGGGATTCGAAACGCGAGGTTTTGTAACCTTTCCTGGCAATTTTAGATTTTGTGTGGGATTTCCTGTCTAGAAGCAGATACGAAGATTCTTAAGCTGTTCCAAGATGTTTGCTTCCAAAACGTGAAACATATTTTTTAATATATTTGAGCCGACGTTTAAATCACTGCTTTTCACGAGTGATTTTTAATTATTCAAATAAATATTTGCATTTTAAAGACGCCTCTTATGATTGAAAGGTATTTTGGTATTCACATTGTGGAGAGATGACTTGTTATATAGGAGCGGAGCATAGGCTACTGCAATTTTAATTTCCTGTTTTAGCGTCAAATAGTGTGTGTTCTATACTGAGCTGTTGCTGCTGTTGCTGATGTGGCTTTATGAAAGGTAAGTTGGTTCGGAAAGGGCTGCTTGCTTTTTACCTTATTTAAAATGTTGATCGCCAGAGAAAGGGGCTTTTCTTGTTGCTGACGACATGTGTGTGACATGTGAGTCTGAACCACCCAGCGTCTGTGCAGCTGCTGTAAACATGTTTACCTGAACAGGAAAGAATGGATTTTTCTCCTAAAGATTCTGTGATATGAATATTACACTCGTAAGGCATATCAACAGATGACTTAAGGGGGAAAAAAGCTATCCTGAAAGGTACTTGAAATCAACAGGAAAAAGAGGTTCTTGATCGCTGCAGCAAATGGCAACTTGTGCAGGTAGAAAAAAGATGGTGTTTAGTTTTCTCCCGCATGTATGTCAGCCCCCTCCTGTCTGCTGCTTTCATTCTCAAGGGAGGGATTATTTACCACGCTTGCAGTCAGTGTTTTTCCTTTGTGTTTAATATTAGAAAAACAGATTTGGGGCTGTTTAGCACAAAACGTCTTGTCTGCAGTACGCATTACTCTCCGAAAACAAAAGGTGTTTAAGATAGCACTGTACTACTACAGGTATCTTCCATTTTCATCACTTTTGGCTCTGTCCTTGTATTTTCTTTTTTGTTCTCAAATGCATTTCATCCATTGCTGATGATTACAGCCATGCCTTTTGATTTAGCTTTATATTTTGCAAATTAAAAATGAAGTTATACCCCATTGTGTTGTGAAACCTTAGGGTAGGTGCTGGTTAATATTTCTTAGCGATGCAGTCATATTTAAGTTGCAGATGTTTATTGGAGACAATTGCTTGAAAAAAATGTTAGCTCTTACATCTTTTTAATGAATGAATATGTAATGTATACAGTGGATGGTAGTCATAGGAATACTTCATGTTGTTATTTATATGTAAATAACATTTTTATTCATTTTGAAATAAGGTGTGCACATTTGTAGATTTTACTGTTAAGCCTTCTGTAAAACATTTAATTTCCTTTCTGGAATATATCTAAAGGTAGGATATTAATGGGAGTATCAAGTAATGTAACTTGACAGGGGTAAACCATTTGAGCCAGGTTTAGCCAAAGCATCAAACCTTGTGTGGTAACTTTGTGGTAATGATGTTAGTCATCTATAAAGGAGTGACATTGGGATTGCTTGAACTGGTTTTTACCATTTATAATTTAATGCTTTGTTTGTTGTATTTTAAAAATCTATCTTTTCTCATTTTCCACTTTCTACTCTCTGTGATTTTTTTCTTCTTCTTTTTCTTTCTTTCTTTCTTTTTTTGAGAAATGTACTCTAGCTACTAATGACCACATACTGATTAATTCACTTTAGCAGGAATAGCAGGTACATATCTTTCTGTCATTACCACCATTTCCCCTTGCTGTCATTGGAAACCACCAGTAGAGGATGCTAACAAAAATGATTATTGGTATAGTAGTATCATTAGTCTCTCTGTGTCCTGTGCTGATGGGGACTTTCAGTGTAATTCTGAATCTTACTGCTACTTTGCCAAGAATAGAAACAAGTAGGAATGTTTTAACTTGAATAACTTTATAAATTTGAGTTATTTAAATCCTGAATTGAGATTACTTTGCTATTCATTCTTGCTTTAGAGCAGTTGTATTCTTTTTTTTTTTTTAAAGAAAAGATTTTTATGTTTTAGGTTTGGAGAAGAATATGTAATGGTCCATATTTATTTTGCATATTTACTATATTTTTTAATCTCTTTTTAATTCATTGTAGAATTAAAACATATAGCAGATTTTGAAATGTTAAAAGATGTAAATGACCAAGTACATAAGGAAAAATTGCAATTGGTTAATTAATAATACTGTTTAATTGTTTTTCCATAAGTTGTGTGGATGTATGTTGTAGATGGTTTGGCATATAGCCGCTAAAGGACGTATTAACCAGCCGTCACTCAGGTGTTAGTGATACTTAGCTTTTCTCTTCTCCATCTCCTTCAGTCCCTTTTCCTGACGGCAGTCCTCTCCCCATCCCATCTCCTTAGTTAAGAATCAGGTAGTGTACAAATTTTAAATTTACCAATTATAAATTAAGGGATATACGTTTCCTTTGAGGTTTTAAGTACAGTGAAAAAGTCTCTGTAGTTTGTTCATTGTTGTATGCTTATATTCAAAGAGCTTCTACTTTGAGCATACCATGTAAACTGATGTAATTTTCACATATAAATAATTGCATGAGACTTAATATATTTAGTTATGACTATTTGTTTTGTGTTATACAGTTATGTTAAACTTTAAGCCTTTTATTAGGTAGAATGTTAGAGGTACTTATTTCCTTAATTATTTTTAATGATATTTGAATAAATGTGCCAATACCAGTACCATAATGCAGTAGTCATGCTCTTTGTCTTGAATTAAATAAGAATTTCTAGAATTATCAGTAAGCGTGTGTGAATTTTTCATTTTAGGGTGGCAGGGTTCTCCACGTATATGTATGTGTTTGTGTATATATATATTATATATATATGTAAATATGGTTTTTCCTTTATTGACACATATTTCTTTAATTTGGTATTGTAATTCCTAAGAGCTCAGTAGTGAATAGGTATGATTCATTTACTTTTTTGTATGAGCTGAGGAACTTTACAACAGAGTAATGAGATACACAGTTGTAGCATAGAGCTAAACTGAAGTATCTTATAAATTGAAAGCATCAATCTTGTGTTCAGATAACTGATAAAAAAGCATGTATTTGGTTAATGCTTTTTTCTCCTTTTTGAAGTAACATAACCTCCTGTGTTTGCAATTTTAGTAGCTTTGAAACATGGTGATGCTTTGTTGAATTGAGAATGATCTTTTAAAAATGACAGCATAATTATTTCTCATTGTTGTTTTTATTTTGTTCCCCCCCTTTTTGCATTCCCTTGTGTAAAGCACTCCTAAGCATGTGATTAGAGCCAGATGTAAACACAGATGTAATATCATGTGGAATTATATTGTTAGCTACTTTTAACTACCTGTATTGATTGAATTGCAGCAGAGGAAGAGAAAAATTATGCAGATGTTGGAAGAAAATATATGCATTAGTGTGCAAAAGTGCAATGAGAGGCTAGAAAAGTTGATGAAATTGTAGAAATAGTATTTGGTATTGAAAAATATTTATTAATCTTTGCAACATGATCACCAATTTATGGGGAAATTCATGCTTTTCATTTCCAATAGAGAGCGAAAAGTCAAAAATTTTTTATATGGAAAAGTGGCCAGGTTAGGGAAATATGGTAAAATGGTTTTTAAAAATGCTTTTGAAGATGGGTGGCTCCTTTACTATTATTGTCTAAATAATCATTGAACTAGGCAAAAAGTAAAAGTAGAATTGGTATGCATGTAGTAGTAAGTTTGTGGCATCCTTAGTTAAAATTAAATCTGATTTATTACATAGGCATTGGATGGGAGTGTTTTTTGAGTATTGTATTGCTAAAGGAAGCATTCTTAGGACATTAATTTTACTAAATAAAATGTTTCAATATGGTATGAGCATGTCTGGCTCTTAACTGTGATGTGGGGAGGTAATATTGTTTATTAACCTGACACTGAGTTGCTTGAAAATAAGGCACTATAATATAGTACTTAAATAGCAAAATACTCTCTAATAAGTAAAATTTGTCTTAAGATCATCTTCAGAGAAAAATATTCAGTATATAGAACTTTACTGATTTTTTTTAAAACATGTGAAGTATATAAGATGGGTGTAGATAAATTGAAAGATTACAAAAGGAAAAGAAAAAGTCGAGATACTTGTGTTATATCTATGAAAATTTTTAAAAATTATTTTTCATTCTTTAAAAAGTTATTTTTCTATCATTTCTTTCTCCAGACAGCGTCCTGTGATTTAATGCATGTTACATTTATCTGTCCATGTGCACACTTCTCGTAATCAACATTATGTATATGAGACTTGATACATGGAGGGAGAAACTATGGCTGTTCATAGAAAACCTTGCAGGATGGCAACGCGGGAAAACCTTCGTCTCTTTTGCAATGACATCTACATCTGTGCTGAAATTATTAGTAACAGATGTTTTGTGATCTCTTGCTTCCCACCTTCCTTCCCTCCCCCATCTATATTTAAAATTAAATGAGAATGGAATATAAGCCTACAAATGATGTTAATTTCCTGTGTTTATTGTTGTGCATTCTATATTGAAAATCTTGTTTTCTCTTAAACTATTCTAATTTTCAATTTTTTGGATATTTTAAATATTCACGTTTCAACTTGCTTTTATAAAATGTGTCACCATTATTCTTTAGATACCTCAGTTATTATTTGTGGTCACAAGTCTACAATATATTCTTTAGGTCTTCATATTCATTTTATTCACAATTCTAACAGGATACTTGGTTTTGTGAGTTTTTTTGTTTAAGTAGATAGTGCTGAGTGTAACTAGTTTAGTTATTTTTGGACTCAATCATACATTTTAAATGTGGAAGATCATCTTTTTCCAAAATCATATTTTATCTGAGAACTGATAGATATAGAGAAGCTGGAATTTAGGGCCTTTGAGGAGAAGCTGTTTGAAAGATTTTAACATGTGTTTTGAGAAGGGGTAACAAACTAGCATCTACTAAGATCCTTGAGGTAGTAGATTTTTTGAACCTGGGCTCACATTAACCTTGCTTTGTTTTAGGATCTTTGAAAAGCCTGTACAAATCACTGTATTTTTTGAATGTTTTCTCCTTTCTACCCTAAAACTAAGTTGCTATTCACTTCTATTGCTACATCATTTTTCTGAATCTGTTTGGATACTCTTGATTTTTGCATTTTGGGAGGAGGGGAAACAGGGAGAAGTAGCAGTAGAGAGAAAATGATTTCATATGAACAAATATTAATTCTGAAAATAAAGTGAAATAATTTTAGAGATGGAGGGATTTGGGTGAATAATCCAAAACCATCTTTACAGAAAAGCAAACAGATTGAAAAAGATGAAATGACTTTGCGAAGTTTATATTAGTAGTTAGCATGGCCTAGGTCAGCTTTTGACCTTCTTAGTTCAGTATTCCTTTCATCACACCATTTGAACGTTTATTTATGATGGCAATAGTCAAGAACTAGTGCAGTGAATTTTCAAATTTGTCATAGTTAAACCCAGAATGTGTGGAATATTCATTCATCTTAGAAAAAAGTGTATGACTCTATCAAATTTGGTAATTGGTGTCATTATATCACTTAAAACATTGCGGAGGCAGAAAGCTGTATTTAGAGGCTTTCGCTCATTTGGGTCATGTTTCCTAATCTCAACTCTCAGCACTCTATCCTTCTTACTCCTCTCTTGCACCCAATCCTATGTATTTTTAAAATATTCTTGGTTAGGTAGCTATCCTCATAAAAATTTGTAGTTCTTTGTGTTTTGCATTTATATAACTACTCTGCTATGTAATTTAGTTCATGTTGTCATATGTATGTCTAGTTTATTCTTTCCAACTATGTAGCAAACACAAATTTCTTATCCATTCCCCTAATGATGGATACTCAGTTTGACTCTAACTCTTGCATACAAATAATTCAGTAATAAACATTCTCTTATGTGTTGCTCATGGCTGTGGAAGGGTGTCTTTGGGAGCATATATCCATACATGGTATTGCCGAGTGTAGATCAGTCACACATTTAGTATCACTGAGTTCAGCCAGATTATCTTAACCTGGAGCACCAGTTTTTGCCCTCACCAGCAATATATAATATATTTTAATTAAATTTTAAATTAATTATATATAATTCTTATTTTCACACTTTTGCCAGCCTTTGATATTGTACAACATCCTACATTTTGCTAATTTGTCAGTTAAATTGAATCTCATGGTTGCCTTATTTCATGTTTCTCTATTTACCACGGATGTTGTTTATTTCTTCACATCCTTGTTAGCCTTTTGGGTTTCCCCTTCCTTGTCTGGCCTCTTTCTACCTTTTGCCTGTCTTTTTAATTGGGGTTCCACTTCTTGGTCATTTACCAGGCTTCCTTGTATATTTGAAATAATAATTCCCAATGTGTCAATCATCTGTTGACTTTCACTATGGTACAGTCTTCCTTAATTTGAATGTGTTTAAATCTGTCAAAATTTTTAATTTATAGGTAATAAGTACTTCCTAATCTATAGATTACAGATATATTTTTCTATGTTTTCTTCTGTTCGTTTTTAATTTTACCTTTCATATGTCTTCAATGCATCTGGAGTTCGCCTTTTGAGTATAGCACTTCTTTATTTTTAAAAGGAACAAATAGAGTAGCTAAGAGTTTGTTGATCCAGTAATTCACTAGCTTTATCACATTGGCTAGGTTACTCAGCTTCTTATGCTTGCTTTTCCCTAAATGTAAATTGGGTATGATAATCTCAGACTTGGGAAGGTTACATGAGACATGTGAAGCATCGTACCTAGTACATGATTTAAGTGTTCGGTACTTGTTCAAATAAAACTTTACTTATTAAATTGTTTTAAATATATCTTGCATCACTTGGCAATTTCTTATCCTGTTATCCAGAATTAACTGTGACTAATGTAACTACCATCTAAAACAAAGGTTCTCAACCTGTGGGTCGTGACCCCCTTTAGGGGTCGCCTAATGTCAGATATTTACATTACGATTCATAACAGTAGCAAAATTATAGTTATGAAGTAGCAATGAAAATAATGTTATGGGTGGGGGTAGTAACCACAACATGAGGAAATGAATTAAAGGGTTGCAGTGTTAGGAAGGTTGAGAACCATTGATCTGAAAGGATGTTGCTATAAAATTTGTTCATTGTTCTGTAGCTTTGACCTTTAACATTGCTTAGATGCTTTGACCTTAGACAGTCAGCAATAGACTAGTAATACACATCAAAGCTTCAACTTAATGCTGCCTGTGATATGCCTTACAGCTTTAGGAAGTCTTCTTTGGATTTTTTTTTTTTAAGGAGGATCATATTGAAAGAGATCTCACCATATCACTGGTATGTATGATAGTGACTGGACTTCAAGGGTAATTTCTCTTATTTTTCTGTTGCAAAAGTCAAAGAACCTAACACCAGGGAATCTAAACTATATATTTTATATGTGAATAGACTAAGCAGTATGGAGTCTGCAGCTTTTTGTACATTCATTTGGCTTGAAGAAGTATATTTAAGAAGATGGTTGTCTTACTATGTTCCGATAGTAAAGATGAGGACAGTCATCAAACAAAAGTTAAAACTGTACCTGATGTGTGTATTTTAATATTTTTGAGATATAACTTACTTATACTAGGATATACCACTATGTGTATATGTTTTGATGCGTTTTGACATATTTATATACATGTATAACTACTACCATAATCAAGATACGGAATGTTTTCCATCCTAAACAGTTCCCATGTGCCCACTCTCAGCCAGTCCCCACCATGGCAGGCCCCAAGCAATCAGTCACTACAGATTAGATTTATTGTTTCTAGAGGTTCATATAAATGGAATTGTACAGTATGTACTCTTTTGTCTGTCTTCTTTTGCTCAGCGTATTTTTGAGGTTCATAGTATCAATGGTTCATTCTTTTTGTGTTGCTGAGTGTATTTTCTTATATGAATATACTTCAGTTTGTCTAGTCATTCACCTACAATGAAACTACTAATTTGGGGTTTTTTATTTTTTCTGTTACAGTGAATAAAGCTGCTATGAACGTTCACATACAAATTTTTATGCAAATATATGCTTGCATTTCTTTTGGGTACATATATAGGAGTACAGTTGCTAGGTCATGCAATAAGTATGTTTAACTTGGTAAAAAACTCTGAAACTGAAAACTGTGTTTGTTATGTTTTTACATTTATAACCAACAATGTGTGAGAGTTCTAGTTGCTCCATGTAGACACTTGCCCATGTTTTAAATTTTAGCCATTCTAGTAGGTGAATGGTAGATTCATTTTGGTTTTAATTTGGATGTTTGAAGATCTTTTGGTGTACTTATTGGCCATTTATACATTTGCTTTTGTTAAATGTCTGTTCAAAGCATCTGTTCTTTTTTAATTGGGTTGCTTGTCTTTTTATTATTGAGTTGTAAGAGTTTTTTGTATATTCTGGACCCTAGTTATTTGCTGGATGTGGGTATTTAAAGTATTTTCTCCCTTTCTTTGGCTTTTCTCTTAATTTTCCTGATGGTATCTTTGAAGTACAAAAGTATTAAATTTTGATGAAGTCTAATTTGTAATTTTATTAATTCAAGCTTTGTGCTTTTTGTGTCCTTTCTTAAAAATCTGTGTTCACTTCAAGGTGAATATTTGCTGGCATTTTTTTTAAAGTGGTTTATTGCTTTAGCATTTAGGTCTATGATACATTTAAGGTTAAATTTTGTCCATCCACTGTTTTTTATCTTCAAGTAACTTTCAGTAACTTCCAAGAGACAAAAGCTTAGTCTTACCAAAATTTGGCATGTGAATTTCTATTTCAGTTTTTATTAAATCATAACTGTATACATTAATGCATTTATAGAGTTGATTTTATATACAATTTGGAATGCTTACATCAAACTGGTTAACATAGCCTTCACCTCACTTACTTAATTACTGTGTTAAGACATTTATACTCTTCACTTAATAGATTTGATATGTACACTTAGGTGTTGTATTTCAGTTTCTTAAAGAAATGTCTTTCATGGCTGAACTAAGAAATGATGTTCAGGATTGTAGGGGAATACAAATTCTACTTCCCCAGTTTTAAAAATCTTTAAATGAGATCAGTTACATTGTGCCTAGTTAGTGTTTTCAAGACTTTTTTTAAGCCCGTAACACATTTCTAATTCACTGATACATACTGTTTCAGAGGAAGATGCCCAAGGAAGGTGACCATAATTAAGCAGAATGTGAATATTGTCTTCTTGGTTTCTTATTTCCTACATGGTTTTAATGAGTTCACTCGACCAAGTCTTCACATTATGAGCTTTTATCTTTACATGGGAAGTTAGTTTAAACCTACCATTTACATTGAGTTTGTTAAGGAACATAATTTTATCCTTGATATAGATGATGGATCTTATTGATTTTTAGCCCACCTACCTTTCACTTTGTTATTGCTAAAGAAAAATTTTAGTTACTTTAAACTTTGCTTAGTTGACATTTATTAACTCATACTCATCTTTTTCATTTCCTAAAAAATTAGATATCATTGTGCTAATTCCTGTGTAACTCTTATTTTTAAGATAGTTTTCTCTGTTTAACTTTTCTATTTCTTTTAATCACCCATTCCTATTGCTTAAAAATCTGTTATAACTAGCTTGTTTCTTATTTTTGTTTTTAATGATCTCTTTTTTTATACTCCTTTTAGTTCTGGGTCTCTGTCTTGATATTAATGTATAATTCTTTCTGATCTGATATTTTTAGATACATTTATAGAAAGACTATTGAACTAGGAGATAGAAGTCTCAGATTCTAATATTGAATCTACCATTAATTGTCTTATGAAATTGAGAAAATAATTTCATTCACCTAGGCCTATGTTCATTCATCTGTGGAATGAATATGATGGATTATATGTGGTAGGCTATGAGACTCTGAAGATGAAAGATATAGTACCTTTCCCTAAGGAGCTTACATATAGTAGGGAAGAAAAACAGGAAAAGAAACTTTGCCATATAGGTTGATAACTGACGTGATGATAGTCTATCCCATATGCATAGAAGGGAGGGTCCTTAAACTGAATTTTACAGGATGTATGTGGATTAACCTAGTAAAGAGATGGAAATTAATGTTCCATACAGACAGAATACCATGTGTACAAGCAAAACACACACACACACACAAAATGGGACCTGCAAGCTGCAAATCACAGTTGATAGAACTATGCAGGGTGAGTGAAGGAGTGGCCAGAGATGAGGCTAGGCTAACTAGGAAACAAATGAGAAAGCTTTGAATTGCCTTGCTGAGTTTTTATTTTGTCTTGAATGTGATGGAGAATTGCCAGAGATCTTGAAGCAAGATTATATTTATAAACAGTAATTCATAATTTTATTTTTCTTTGTATGTTAAGTGTTAAGATGATTAAAAATTTGAGAATATATATGCCTGCTTTACTAAAAGTGGAAAAGTAAAAATAGATTCATCCTGTTTTTCTGAGTTTTTTTTTTTTTTTTTTTTTAGGCAGAGTCTCATTCTGTCACCCTCGGTAGAGTGCCATGGTGTCACAGCTCCTAGCAACCCTCAAACTCTTGCTTGGGCTTAAGCGATTCTCCTGCCTCAGCCTCCCAAGTAGCTGAGACTACAGCGCCTGCCACAATGCCTGGCTATTTTTTTGTTGTTGTTGCAGTTGCTGTTGTTGTTTTAGCAGGCCTGGGCTCTGTTCGAACCCACCAGCCTCGTTGTATGTGGCCGGTGCCCTACCTACTGAACTATGGGTGCCACCCTATTTTTCTGAGTTTTTGCTGTCTGTTTGAATAATGCTAATACAGTCCCATAGTAATTGCCTTGAAATGGTACTGCCACCACCGTCAGTATCAACACTGCCCCTTTACCATCATGATATCAACAAAAGGCTTACTCTACTAGGAGCATAAGAGGCTTTAGGTTATAGAGGGTGGCTGATATCTGTGTACCAACTTGGCTGTGCATTTCTGTGTTCTACACACTCCTTATAGGAATTGTGTATTTTTCTTTTGTATAATTCAGTAAATTACAACCCAAACAAAAATGTGTTGTAGATTTACAATCCTATGGAAAAAGATAGTTTTACTGTCGTTAGTTATGGGTCCCTAAACATGTAAAACACTCTTCATTTATTACCACTAGATGATTTTCTGGATTATTTTTGGCATTCACTAATGATTCTGTGTATAGCTCCACTTGTGAACTACAATAGATACTTAATAAAATACAGTTAGATGATTCTTGCCATTTTTTAAACTGGCATGGTCCAGTACCTGATTGCCTATGATAAATGAGGCTAATAAGTGAGCTGGCTGTTTTATTGCCTATATTAAAATATCCAGACATCTACAAAACATTCAGATCAACATAAAAGTTTTTTACCTGAATGTTTCTCATTGACTACAGCTATAATTCAGTCCTGTTATATGTCTTACTTATTGAATAGAAATATTGAAGCTTTTGGGGGGAAATTATGCTTTATGCTACAAGATAGATTAAAACTATTGCCTTTTTAAAGAACAAGTGCTGAGGAAATACCCTTCATCATGTTTCCACCTCTAAGTTTAATTCTTATGTAAAAATAGTGTCTTATCTATGTGTTTTCTAAATATTTCACATGCGACCTATTTTGTATGTTAATTAAGGTGTTTTTGTGTTGTATTATACTCTGTTTCTTAATAAAAACTTTAAAAATTAACCTCATTTTATTATTCATTCATACCTTGTTAATATGCTTAACTTGCCTTATATATTATGTGGGACACTGAAATTGAATGGTTATAAAATGCTGTGTAATTTTAACATTCATCAAGTCAAGCTGATGTTTTTGGTAGGGGACATCATCTTCCTTTTCACTCGTATTAGGCAAATATAGAGATTTACTGTACTCTAAAATGGTTCAGGGAGTAAGGCAGAGCTTGACAATCTATTATTCTTTAACAGGATATTAAGCATGTTTTGGGGGGGAGGCAAGATGTTAGCTAGTTTAAGATTTCATGGCAACATTAACATTCATCTTGTTCACTGTCACTTGAGTTGTATAGAGCCTGGGAATTGCTATCTGCCTTTAAGGTAAAGTGTGCAGTGCACATAATAATAGTAATTATAACTTCCACCATAATATTCTTGAGTTTCTGATCACCACATTCTCATAGACAAGGAAAGTGGTTGCAGAAGGAGGTCTGAGATGTAAAAAGGATAAAGAACACAGGAAGTGGTAAATATGGGGGTATAGATACTGTATAAAACTGGGGGAGAGGGTAAAATTATTAATTAGCTGTAGACTTTGGTAAGTTACATATGCATGTTAAAAATTCTGAGATAAGAAATAAAAATCTAGAAGTAGTGTGTGTGTTTTATAAATTAGACAAAGGATATATGAGAAAAAAGGTGAGGAAAGAGAAGAAATGAAGTGTAGAAAAGAGAAGATAAATAGAAAGCAGAACATTAGATAATAGTAATAAAATGCAAATATACTAGTAATTATAGTGCATATAAGTTGACAGAATGCCCCAGTTCACAGAAACTGGCCGTTGGATTGGATAAAATAGAAAATCCATTTATTCTGTTTATAAGTCACCTTAAAAATCATATAGAAAGCTTAGAAGTAAAAAAGACAAAAATAAATGCCTGATAATACTAACTGAAAGAAAAGTTGTATGGTTATATTAATACCCTGTAAAGTTGACCTTGAGCCAAAAATCTTTTCTAGAGAGTGACAGTCACTAAATAATGATTAGAGTAAGATTTAATTTTAAGTTAGTATATACCCGATAATACTTTATAAATATGTCGAGTAAAAACTAAGACTGCGGAAGACATAGGCAAATTCATCGTCATTGTGAGTTATTTAAAAAAAACTCAATAAATTCAGAGCAAGTAGGAAAAAATGAACAAAAATATAGAAGATTTCAATAGGCTTTATAAGATTGTTATACTGGACATACATTGAACACTTTACCCCACAGCAATGGTACTCTTTCAAAGTACAAAATTGATGACATTCTAAGTTTTAAAAAATTGCAGTGGATTGGCATCATGCTATAGTCTCTGTTTACAGTGCCATTAACTTAGATATATAGATAATAAGGTAACAAAATAATTTCCTTGTATGTTTGAAAATTAAGATGTTTATTTCCAAATAACTTGTGGGTCAAAGAAAAACTTGTAAGGAATATGAGAAAGTAAAAGTTCAATGGTAGTGGGAATCATTTGAGAGAGTGATACTTGATTTAGGGATATTGGCATACTTTTGGGCAAATCTTATAGTAAAATAGCATTAGACTGAAATAGAGAAAATTGGTCTAATAGTAATAGTCTTAAATGAGGCACCAGTGGTGAAGGGAAGAGTCACACAGATTCTTTAGAGCCAGCAGTTGTTCACCTGTTCTAGGTCACACTCCACTTAGAGCCGTTAATTAATTTAGGTGTTCTTACTTGAGAGAAGATCACATCCTGTGGCCATATGCTCACGATATGTATCATCTCTAAGAATTTCAGCTCTTTTTTGTGCTGAATTTTGTTAGCCATTTTAAATAGCTTAACTTGTAGTGACATGTGGTTATGTTGGGCAAAACTCATGACTGTTAATGATTTTTCCTTTAGAGCAGAAATGATGTGTATGGCCTACATTCACTTTTAGAGATTCTTCAGAAAGATAGTATTTTCTATTTAATTTACTTAAGTGGTCTGTTTTTCTTTTGTAAGATTAAGTACATGTGTGGCATGTTATAAGCACTTACCTTTAAATCAGAGGGAAAGCTCTTGCAGCTGAGTAAAGACTTTTTTAGAGATTTAAAAAAAAAAAACTCGTATAAACATACAGTTGTAACCATCAAACAGGATTATCATTTGGGATGTTCATGAGGAGCTCTGGGTAATTATGATGTGTTCTACCTGCATCTGGTATTTGTTTTGCTCCATTACGAGGGAGAGTAGGTCATATAATACACATGTCTGTGGTATTCCTACATTATTTTAGATTAATCCATCTCAGCACAACACCAGAGAATAAATTATACCTTGGCAGATTTGGGGATATAAAGTGAGAACTATTTTCTTGGTTGTATCTTCAAAAATAATGCAAAATTACTGTGCTGTCTATAATTTATTTGTGTTCATTCATAGTGCCACAGATATTTGTATTGATTTTTTTTTTCCTGTTGAAAACTGGGTTAGATGAATCCTGTATGGAATGAAGTATGGAGAGTTTTCAAAGAACTAAAAGTAGACCTACCATTTAATCCTGCAACCTACACAAAAGAAAAAAGATATCTACCCAAAAGAAAAGAAGACATTTTACCATAAGGACTTTTGCACGTAAATGTTTACAGCAGCACAGTTCACAACCACAAAGATGTGGAAACAACCCACGTGCCCTCAACACATGAGTGTTGTTGTATGTATTTATACATATACGTGTGTATATATAACAATTTATTAATACTATTTAGCCATAAAAAGAGATTTTGTATCTTTTTAAACAACCTGGATGGATTTGGAGAACACTCTTCCTAAGCAAAGTATCCCAAGCATGGAAAAACAAGCATCTCATGGTACTTAGTACTAAATAGGAACTAGTAGATTAACAATGACATGCTCACGTGACAGAAAAACTCAATTAAATTCAAATAGGGGGAGGGGGAAAGGTGTTGTATCGTTCTTCCCCAATTGGTATGGCACACTTCCTGGCTGAAGGACACAACTACAACTCAGACTTTACCTTACAAAAGCAAACTATGTAACCTAATCCTAGGTACCCTCATATTACTCTGAAATTTCTAAAGAAGTATTAGGTATAAAAAAATAGGTTAAATGAATCCTCTAGGATAATCACATCATTTAATCTGCGACTTCATTTCTCCATGTTGCTACTTCCTTTCCCTACTGAGCATATCCTGCTTTGGGCAGAGGTTATATTTCTTTCAGATGTCAAAAAACTTTGGGATACATTTTATGAATTATGAGCTTATTTTTTAATATAGACTTGAAACATGCAGGGGTGTCTAACCTATGGCCCACAGGCTGCACGTAGATTATTCGAGGATTCTTCTGTTTATCCGTGGTGTTAGATACTGTGAAAAGTATGCACAGACCTTTACTTTTGCTCATCAGCTTTCATTAATGTCTGTGTATTTAATACGTGGCTCAAAACAACTCTTACTCTTCCAATCTGCAGCAGAAAAGAAAAAAAGGTTTGACACCCTGATAGAGGATAAACTCTAGCAATATAGATACTGGTTTTTGTTGAAGGGAGTGGCACCTAACCTTTCAGACCCATTAATAGCATTTTAGTAATAGCACTTATCATTCAGAAAGGAAAAAAATAAATCATCCAAGTTCTCATTTTCAGTTGTATATAACTTTGTAATTTGGTACTTAATGACTTACTTGCTTTTCTTGGTATGAGATTAGATAGAATAATGTAATAAACATTTAATCATTTTCTACCATGTTCTCGGTACTGTGCAAATTGCTGGGGATACAATGGTAGATAAAGTCGTGGTTCTGTACTTACTAAGAAACTCACAGTGAGGGATAGAGTTACAAAACAGATATTTTTATATAGTAGAATCACTACAATACAGATAAATGGAAAGAATAGCCAAAGAAAGCTTACTCAAAAACATAATGTCTGGACTGAATATTAAAGGAAGGTAAAGGTAGGGAGGAAGAAGGGGAAGATTGTTTGATCTTGATGAGATGGATTGTGTGTGTATATGAGAATAGAGGTGAGGACAGAGAGGAATGGGAACAGAGGACCAGGGGTGAGAAACGGCATGGAGCATTTGGAAAGCGCAAGCAGATCTGTGCTAGTAAGAGTATAAAATACGAGGCAGAGATTGATGGGCGATGAGTCTAGGGAGGTACAGAACCAAATCTTGAAGGATTTTTTATGTCATGTTTATGAGGTCAAACTCTTTTCCATTATCTGTGCTTTGGGAAGCCATTGAAATGTAAGTAAAGACCTGATTAGATTGTTGTTAGGTTTAATAGATTAGTACTTATTGTGAGGGATAAATTTCAAGGGAAAAATTTTGGAGGCGGGAGGCCGTTTGGGTAGCAGTCAGCTTGATTAAGAGCTGATGAGGGTTTAACCTGAGACTGTGTTAATAGAGAAGGGTGATCAACTTCAGATTCTGTACACTTTTCTGTTGGTAGGACTTGATGCTTAGAAGTGATTGGAGGAGACAAAGTAAACAAGATAAACTTCAAAGTTTCTGGCTAGAGTGATTGCAAAGATGATGATGACATAAACAGTGAATATATGAATAATTGAAGAGATGGAGATGATAAGGAAGTTAGTTTTGGATACTTTGAGTTTGTGACATAACTAGTGGGGGAGCTCTAACAAGGCAATTGACTTTTGAAATTGATGCTTTGGAATTTAAATGGAGATTTGAGGATGGGAATTTAGGTTTAAGAACGTATCCATTTGTAAAAGGTGACTGAAACCGTCAGACCATCTGGGGAGGGGGGTATGTGGGTTGAAGAGGAAAAAAGAGCAGAAGACAGGATTTGTGGGAGTGTTAGCGTTTCTTTTAGAGTATAGCAGAGGAAAGCCCCACAAAGGAGATAAGAGAAGGAGCTGCCCCAAAACAAATGAAGTCATCAGTGGGCTGACCTGAGAATCCTCCTGGACTAAAAACCACACATTTTTTTTTTTAATTTATAAAGAAAAGATATTTATTTGGCTGATGGTTCTAGAGACTGAGAAGTCCAAGGGCATGGCTCCAGCATCTGCTCAGCATCTGGTGAGGTCTTCTTGTAATGGAAGATGGAAAGGCAAGAAAGCACCAGAGCAAATGAGCAAGAGGGGAAAACCACACATTTTTAATGGCACAAATCTCTACAGCTGTAATTTCCTTAGATGCCTTCTGTGGCTATGTGAGTGAGGGAAATCCGAATGTATCATTAATCTGGGATTAATCTAGGTTTTACCAGGCTTGTACAGTAAAAGTTGTGAGTGCAGGAAACCAAAGTGTTGAAGTTAAAACAGTTTAGATCATTAGTGCTAAATACTGAATATTATGTGATGTGCTTTATTCTCTTTATATTTTAACACTTAATCCTCATACCAACCATATCTGTTACAGAATATTCTAGAATGTAAGCTCCATAAGAGCAGGGAGCTAGGTTTTGTTGTCTATTGTAGTCTCAGTGCCTAACACATAGAATGGGTTCAAATACTTGTTGAATAAATGAGTGACTGTGAGGTTCATACTGTTGTTTTCATTTTTCAGATGTGGAAACTGGGCAAGGAGAGGTTAAGTAACACAGCTATTTAGTGGCAAAGCCAGAGGAAGGGAAGTGAGCCAATGATAAAGAGCTAGTAAACAATTAATGGATTCTAGCACTGGAGATCTCTTTGAGATACTGTAGAAAGGAAGGCATAGAATATGTAGAAGGGGAGAAAGTTAGGAGCAGAATGTAAACCGTTGGAATTCATGATTTTTTGAGATGATGCTGTTTTAGATGATGACAAAGGGTCAGGTCTTCCCAATGGAGTAGAATAGAGGATGATTATTGTTGAACCTCTGTAGGCATCTGTGCAGATTCTGAAAGCTCCTAGCGTTATAATAGAAGTTTGAAAAGAGAGAAAGATTATGATATTGTCCTCAATAAATGAGGAGGTATAATTAGAGTTCTATAGATAAGGGAGTGGACTAGATAAATGTTTTTCTTCTTTGAGTTCTAGCTTTTTAAATATAGGTTGAAGTTAGATCTGGTTTGCTGAAAAGACAGGGATAAACTGGACTTGTTGAATATGATTTATCCCCTGTCCCATATAGATAAGCTTGTTGGCAAGCTTCAAAAGTATTCAGAATACGAATATATTTTAAATTTTTCCTAATATGCCATCTATACTTAAGGTATGGATACTAAATACTATCTCTCTCCCCTGCAAAAAGAGCTATCTCATTGTTTTTACACATTAGTAGAATAAAAATTTTGTTTGTATTTGTTGTAGCACATCTCACCCTTTTGTTTGCTAGCTGTTGCGTACACATAGCAAGGACAGGAGAGACAACATGGACTTGCTCTTCTACATCCTCAGCCCCTGTCCAGTTGATTGCCATTGGTTCCCAGTTCCCCTGATGACCCGGGCACCCTTCCTCAAGTCTCTTTTTCAATGCTTTTATTTCAAGAAGCTCTGGAGAGCTCTTTTATTCTACATAATATTATGGGCATAGGAAAAACTTAAATTCTTTTAACACTAAGATTTTAAATTGTTCATTTTTAGAACATTTCAATAACTGCAGTCAATTCTGTTTCATTTTTAAAAGATTACTCAATCTGATATTTCATTTGCTTTATAAGGTTCTACATTCTTTTCATATATTTTGACAGCATTGTAATTTGTGTACTGAATGTTTCCCTTCAGAGAAATAAAAAAATCCAGTATTGTATTATAGGATTGTGTTAAACCAAAGGTTTTATCATTTGTCGCGTGCATTTAAATCACAGCCTTTGATTTATATAATTTTTTTGTCCTGGGGTTGTATGATTATGCCTGCTTATCTTTTGGTTTCTGTGTATGTATGTGTGTTTGTGTCTTTCCCACAAATAAGTATCACCCTATGATAGCTCTGAAAGAATTCAAAGTTAATCAAATATGTTATAAAATTGTATAATGAAAAGGTTGGCGATGATTTCCAAAAGACCTTTTAGAACAGATCTACTATAATTTTGTGGTCCTCTGTGCTCTGCCCACTTTAAATCTTTCAGCAGCAGCTGAAATCCTGCTAAATGACCTTTGACACAGAACCCACGAATGCCCCAAGTATGATTTCATTTCACCACGTTCGTTAGAAACCTAAATGCTTGTCGAATCAGATGTGTGTTTAGATCTTTTTACTGAATGTGCCTAGAAGAGGAGAACAAAGCTTGGGGTCAACTTGGCATAATCCTCACATTTATCTTTTTCTATTATAGAGGTTTCTTGGGGGAGGGGTGGCAGTTCTTTCCAAGGAGAAAGTGCAAGCCGAATGTAGGTGGACACGCTGTCTTCTCCATACTTTTGCCAGCAGCCTCATTGGGTCCTGGGGATTTTCATACATTAAAGCGAAGGAGATGGGTTGCTGCTTTGTGTAATATTTTTGGTTCCCATTTGATCCAAGTATCTCTGTTATTTAAAAGGCACATGTACTGACAAATTATCCTGAATAAATATATATCCATCGGCACTATGTGTCCCACTTTTTCTTTACCAATAGATTAGATTGTTTCAAACTAGTTAATATCATAAGTTTTTCATGTATTCATACATATATAGTATATATTAAAAGATTATTTGGGGTTTTTCTGGGGTACATTTTTATAAATTTGGTAATTTTGACAATTTGTCAACTCAAATATAACCCCCCCAAAACTTAAATATATACTTAAATAAGCATTGAATATTTAACTAGTGTGCTATATTTACAGTAATAAAAATTGAAAATTCTTGTATATTCTTTTAAACTTTCTGATTTAGGTTCTAATAATCTGTTTGAAAATTAGGAATATGCTTAGATTCACTTGACTTTCTGTAACAGAAACTACTATATCCTTACTGATTAGTAGCTGAAAATAGTCATTTATTGTTAAAATCTAAGAAGGTTGTAGGGGGACCATATGACAAAAGAACTAGTTACCTTTACAGTTTGTTCGCTGTACCTCATATACTTTGTTTCAGAAGAAAAGCTCTATTCAGTGCCTTGGGTGAAAAGACCCTTACTTCCCTTTAGACTCAAGTTGTGGGAAATTTCTTACTATCTTGGACTTTTCAGCTTGTTGACTATTACTTTAAACAGTTTGAACTTATGGAATGGTTGAGAATTTAACTAATTCATGTTTTCTTGTTTTGCTGAATCAGCAGGTTAGTGATTACAACTTATCTTTTAATAGATTTATTTTACTAAAGAAGAAAGATTAATTTGAAATTTGTGTTAATGAAAAGTATTACATGGACAAGATATCTAATAATTTTTATTTGGGAAAACACAGAAACTAAAGAGAAATATTTATCCAAATGTTAAGATTTGACTAGAAGTTTTCTACCAGAAGAATTTATTTTGATTTAACCATTTGGGGGAGGAGGGAAGGAAGTTGGGGAGGTGGTCAAGTCCAAATTAGCATGTTAAATATTCAATTCTACAGTCATTTTTCTAAACCATTTATGTATTTAGCGTTATTATTGATGAGTCTTTTCACTTACAAGCTCTTACATCACTCCTTATCTGTAGCTCCATTTAGCTAATGGTCAAAGTATACGTTGTGATGGATGAAAACAGATTTTTTGAGTTGGCATTATATATTGCAATAAATCCTATCACAGCTTTTAAAAATAGAAATAAATTGATTTCCCCTTTCTGAATTGCTGACAGGAACATAGACTGGTGACCTAAAATAAATTTTTTTCTCTAGGTTTGCTGACTTTTTCAGTTAATGTGGTGAATATGGATCCTAAGTGCTATGAGTTGTCCAACTGTACAGCACTACTTTCCAGAATACTTTATGTTCCCATAAAGCAAAGGCAAAACTAGATGAAATTCTAACACCTTTTATGGGCAAGAAACTCTGTTAAGGGTTATGGGGCTCATCTTGACTAGTTGGAATTAGTGGCCAGTACTCGACATACCTTGTGTTGGCCTTACTTTCCTCACCATAACACTTAGATGAATTTTAACTACTCTACTATCCCTAATTCTCATTCCATAAAAGTGAGTTTAATTCAAGAGAAGTAATGCTGAGATCTTACCAGGTGATTTGTCTGGGAAGAAAGCGGAAGCAAGGAGAATTAGGTGTAACTAGAAAACGGAGGAATTAGAGCAAATTCACAAGACAGTGAAAAGGATGCTTTTAGCAGAGACAGCCTTATTCAGTTGAGGGATAATCTTGTTAAAAGGGAAATTAGCTTCTGTAAATTTCGGGAGAAGAGTGTTGAAAATGCTAGGAGAACCTAGAAAACATTTCTGTGCAGACTAACTGAAAAAGGGGAAAACATTTTCTTTTACTCTTAGTGCCTTAACACCTTTGAAAAATATTTTGAAAAGATTGAGAGACAATGAAATATAGATTCTTGAAGTGGACTAAAGCAGAAAGGGATCTTAGAAATTCATCTAGATAGACCAGAGCAGTAAGAAGGTACAATTTTCTTACTGGGTGTTGTTGGTTAGAAGTATCAACAGACATCATTAAAATGTGAAGAACTTATAGGGTGCCTTATTACAAAAGAACTAGTTACTTCACAGTTTGTTCTCTGTACCTTATCCACTTTGCTTCAGAAGAAAAGCTCTGTTTTGTGCCTTTTGTGAAGAACTCTTACCTCTCTACAAACAGAATTATAGGAAATTTCTTGCTAACTTGGAGATTCCAACTACTTCAGGATTATTTCAAGAAAACAGTTGTTTCTGAGAATCTTAGTTACAAGAACTTAATAGCAAAAGAGCATAAGAGTTGTTGGTATATGTACAGAAATCTTAGACCCACAATAAAGATAGTAAGACGTGAGTTTAGTACCTATAAATTTGAATAAAACAGTACCTTTCTGAGGTATTTTAGCAGTTACTCTTGACAATTTATCTTAAATTCTATGGCTTTGGAAGTAGTATTTATTTTAGCAACAAATACATATATAAGTGAAATTTGTATATGGTAATTTTTTTTTCTTTTTAAAGTGGATAAAAACATTCTAAAGTTCTTTTTAACAGTTATGTCTTGAGAAGTCAAGAACAGGCCACTTAGGAAGTGAGTAATGAAATATCAAGTAAAATAGAAAAAAATCCAGTTAGGAAGGAAAATCACCCCTCTTAATCTTGTTCTTTATTGTGTAAATGGAACTTAATAAATCTTACCAAATTGCATGCTAAGTCCCATTTCTTTCTTAAAAGTGTAACCATCCATGTTCAATGATGTCAGTTATCCTCCTCAGACTGTACTTCTCCTGACTCAGCCTTTTCCTTAGGGTTAAGATTGGATAAGATTTACAGATTTTTAAGAGAGTAAGGCTCCAACTCCTACAGACATTTTCTTAAAGCTTTCATAGATGAGGTGTAGTGCTTTTTTAAAGGAGGACTTTTCTTTAATCTCTCAAAACAACTTGGGAGACATTTATTACAATTCTCTGAAGCAAATGCAGTTCAGCTTTAATAATGAGGACATTGAAGGGTTTTTTTTTTTGTTATTTGTTTGGTAGGGGGAGGTTAGGAAACTTATTTTATCCCTGCTATAAAGTGATTAGCAAGGAAGGTTTTTATTTCCCATAAAGTGAGAAAGGAAGAAAGTGAATTATGTCATGCCATTTTTAAAAACATTAAAGCAAATGTATTTCTTAGAAAAAGTAGATAATTCTCTCCTCCATGTAACTTTCATGTATTTAAAACTAAGATTCCACTCTTACGTCTGTCGGTCTTAAGATGATAGAATCTCACTCAAATGAAGACCTGAGGATTTTACTGAAAACATTTTTTGTTTTACATTCGTGTATTTTTGTACATGTGTTGTTTGTTATATACAAATTTAGTAAAGTGCATCTTTTGACACTCCTAAGTAAATTTAATAAACATTTTAAATTGCTCTATTACAATGGATGTACAATCTCCTCTTATTATTGTACATGCTTTTAAAATTTTTATCATAAATACTCAACATGAATATTTACATATAAATATTTGGATATAAAGTTTGTCTGACAATTTGGATTTTTATTCTAGGACAGAGTCCCAAGAATAGAATTAATGAGCAAACTCTTTTTTTTAAGTTTCATACTAAGTATTATTAAAGTACATTCCAAAAGGCTTTGACAGTATGAATTCCATACTCAACAATATGAATTCCAGGTTTCTTCTGGGATGTTGGTGGGACATGTAGCAGAGAGCACCACAAGGAGCTTGGAAACGTGGATTCTGATCTTTGCTGTGCCACATACTAGTTAATCTGGGTTGATAACATACCTTGTGTTGGCCTTACTTTCCTCACCATAACACTTAGATGAATTTTAACTACTCTACTATCCCTAATTCTCATTCTATAAAAGTGAGTTTAATTCAAGAGAAGTAATGCTGAGATCTTAACAGGTGATTTGTCTGGGAAGAAAGCGGAAGCAAGGAGAATTAGGTGTAACTAGAAAACGGAGGAATTAGAGCAAATTCACAAGACATCTGGTTTATTTACTCTTCTGTGTTTTTAAAAACGTCTTCTAAGAGGCCAATAAAATTATACAGACATTTCTGCTGAAACTTAGGAATTTCCAAGCAATTTCAAAGAGAAAATGAAAGTATAAGGAGACAGATATGTCACTTTCCCAATGAAGTTGTGTTTGGTGTAGGTTTTAGGTTCTAGAAAACTCAATCCAAGCAAAAAAGAGAGAGAGAAAGAAAACTAAAGATGCATTCACACTTCAAGTCAAAAATATATATGTATTTTTTCTTCCTTTCTCCTTTAAGTTGACAAAATTACATACACACACACACAGTATGCAATAAATGTACATATTGCAGGATACTTGAGACAATAAACCTCACTTTGTGTGTGTGTTTGGTGCGAACACTTAACATCTGTTCTCTCAGCAGTTTTCAAGTATACCATGTATTGTTATTAATTAAGGAAATTAATTGTTATTAATTCCTCTTGTCTAACTGAAGTTTTGTATACTTTTACTAACATTTCTTCAATTCTTCCACCTTGCATCCTGGCATAACCACCATCCTTTCTGCTTCTATGAATTCAACTTTTAGATTCCGCATTTGAGTGAGATCATGTAGTTATGTCTGTTTCACTTAACATGTTCTTCAGGTTCATCTGTGTTGTTGCAAATGACAGGATTTCATTCTCTTCAGGGGCTGCATAGTGTTCTGCGGTGTATATACCACATTTGCTTTACTTGATCATCCGCTGATGGACATGTAGGTTTGATTCCGTATCTTGACTGTTGTAAATAACGCTGCAGTGAACAGGGGAGTGCAGCTCTCTCTTCAACGTCCTAATTTCATTTCCTTTGGATGTACAACCAGTGGTAAGATTGCTAGATTATATAGTCGTTCTATTTTTAGTTTCTTGAGGAAACTCCGTGTTATTTTCCATAATAAAAATACCAATTTACATTTCTGACAGCAGTGTACAAGGGTTCCATTTCTCAGAATCCTCTCCAGCACTTGTTATCTTTCATCTTCCTGATAGTAGCCATTCTAACAAGTGTGAGGCAATATCTTGTAGTTGTTTTAATTTACATTTCTCGAATTATTGTTTAGTGGTTTTTGTCAGATACTTGTTGGCCTTTTATTTGTATGTCATCTTTTGAGAAAGGTGTGGGTCTTTTGCCTATTTTTTTTAATTCAAGTTATTTGTTTTCTCATTGTTGAGTTGAGTTCCTTATGTATTTTGGATATTAATCCCTTATCAGTTGTATGATTTGCAAATATATTCTCCCTTTCCATAGTTTGGCTCTTTACTCTAGACTATTCTTTTTGCTGAGTGGAGCTTTTTTGTTTGATGTAATCATATTTTTTTTTCTTTTGTGCTTTGGGAATCATATTCAAAATTCATTTCCCAGACAAGTGTCATGAAGTTTTTTTTTTTTTTTTACTATATTGTCGTATAGGAATTTTGCAGTTTCAGGTTTTATGTTTTAAGTCTTTAATCCATTTTGAGTTGAATTTTGCATATCATATGAGATGATGGTCTAATTTCGTTTTTCTTCATGTGGTTAGCTAATTTTCCCAACACTGTTTGTTGAGGAGACCGTTCTTTCCCCATTGTGTGATCTTGGCATCTTTGTTGAAAATTAATTGACTGTAAATGTGTGGGCTTTCTGTTCTATTCATATTCTATTCATATATTTAAAGTAAATTATTTTATGATGAAAAAGGTAAAAATTCTACATCATCTCAGATATGTAGGAAAAGGTAATTTGGGCAAAGATTATACTCAATTATTTCTCTTTTCAAGAAGCAAGAACCTTATCTCTGTCTTTATTCAAAGGAAACTTAGTCTCTATTAATAATTCAGGCAACCAAACTTCATTACTGGTTGAAGGAGAAATCTGACCCTAGTCTGTCTACGCTGCTCAAGAACCAGGACTACTGCCTCCCAGAGACTTCAGTAAAATAACTCTCAGCAGCACTTTCCTTTAATATATTTGGTTATCTGCTGGACACTAATAGTAAAAAGTTTCATAAATTAGCATGTCATAGTTAGCTAAATTAAGAATAACAAGAAATGAGCAGCTTGTTAATTTCTGATGACCAACAATGAAAAGTTATTAACTGACTTTTGGGGGGTCATTTTTAAAAACTGACACTTTGGGTCTGATTTATAATATTTAAGAATTAGAAATGCAAATTATTGGGTAAAATATAATTCACATTACTAAAAATGTTTTCAAGCAGAAAAAAATTACAAGTTGGCTGAATAGTGTAATTTTTAAACTTTCTTAGTCTTTGAGTTCGCTAGAGTTCCCTGATAGATTGCTAGAGTTAGAAATAGTGAGTTCATTGCATGACTGAATAAATAATTCATATGGCACAAAAGCAGCTTTTTCTTTCTCCCCAGTTCCTTTCTCCTCCATTATGTTCACTTTCTCTCTTTTAAAAGACTCTTTTACAGCCAAAGAGCAACTTTGTGTGAATGTGCAAGGGCTTGGGCATAGTTTCAACCTCAGTGTTAGCTGAAAATCTGGGGTCACATAAGAGAAAGAAGAATCTGTCTTGAATGTATATTCTCCAGTAGTAACTGGAAAGAAATACAGTAGTTATAAATTGTTAGACTTTACCCTGATGGTAGAGTTGCCTTGGAAATTTCTTTTAGCAAAATATATTTTTATTTCCAGATATAGACTCTTTCATAGAGTCTATCTCAAAAATAAAGTTTTAAATTTAGTAAGTCATTGAATTTCTTCTAGATTTTCAGAAGCTCTTTATAAGGATAAATAACTGTCAACATTAGTCTGATAAAACATGAGATTTTAAAAATACTTTGTGTTTTAGAATTCTTTATTTTCTAAGCGGTATGAAGATTATATTAAATATTTATGTGGACTTCCATTTTTATCTACCTTTTTTTTAGAGCATCAGAATAAAAGTTATACCAGATTATTTTTTCTCTGCTATATAAATCACAAGATACTCACTGTTATATTGGGTCAAAGCAATTGTCTGTCTAGTCCAGTAATCTTTTTTGACAGTAACATTACTGGATTTGATGTTTACCATTCATAAATCAACTACATCTTTGTTTCTTGTAATAAGTTAGTATCTGATATCCTTAAGGGGTTATATTAAAATATTTTTTGAAATTTGCATGTATTCCACACATTTTATGTTATAATAAGACTTTTATATTTATAACACTGAAATCTAAAGTAAGGGTAGGGACTGTGATCTAGACCCCCTTCAATTGGAAATATTTATAAAGTCATATTTTATTTCCTTTCCAATATACTGATATTTCACCTCATTTCTAAATAAGACAAAAATTTGTATTTAGTATAATTAGTGTATATTTTATTGTATGCTAATTCTTCATATGACAATATATAGGGTATATCACACGTAACGCCATAATATTTCACAATACATAGGATAAAAATATAATATAGAACTTCTGTTTTGATATAACCATACTCTTTTCTGTTACCTATTTGCCTTTTTCAAATTCCAAGTTATACCCTTATTTTAAGGCTCCTTAATTTAGTCAGTATTAACTTTATCCATAAATAGTGACTGTGATTTTATGGCACACTGTAATTTTAAATGCTGAACCGTGTTGTTTTTCTATCTAAACTAAGTATAACATTTAGTAATTCTTAAAACTTAGGCTTTGCTGTGGTTTTTCCTAATTCTATGTCAGTTGTCACAGAAACCAAATATTTGGGTTTTTATTGGCCTTTTAAGTGCTGACACTGGCATTGTTGAAATTTGTTTCTAAAGAGGATGGTGAGTGTTTCATTTATCAGTTGCTGCATAACAAGCTGCCCCAAAATTTAGGGGCTTAAAACAACAGTTATTTATCATTTCTCATAATGGTGAGGGTTGACAGGGTGACTTTTCGGTTCTGTGTGGTCTTGGCCGGGGATCTAGGAAAGCAGGGCAGTCCAGAATGCCCTCATTCACGTGGCTGGCAGTGGACGCAGGCTGTAGCTGGGAGCACAGCTGGGGTTTGTCCTGGGGGTTGGTTCTCCTTACATGTGACTCTCTGAGTAGTTACTTGGGCTTCCTCACAGCATGGAAGCTGGATTCCAAGAAAGAATGTTCCAGAAGGCAAAAGCAAAAGCTGTAACTCTTTTAAGGTCTAGATTCTACAGTTACATAGAGTTCCTTCTGCATATTTTGCTGATCAAAACAGGTCATAGGACAGCCCAGATCAAGAGGAAGGGAAATAGGCTTCATTTCTCAATTGGGGCGCGGGTAGCAAGATTACACTGTACAAGGCAGATGCGGTATAGTACATGTTGTAGCTGTCTATGGGATTGCACATGACCACAGGGAGTTGCTAATTTGCTGGACATAGAAACTGGCATAGTCAGGAACATGTGGATTTGAGTGCTGACTTTACACTGAGTTACATGAGAGCTATTAGCCATTTCCTTCTCATCTGCACAATGGTAACACCAACTTCACAGGACTATAGGTAAGTGAGGTGATTTCTTTGAAAAGTACGTAGCATAGCACTGGAAATTCCATTACTTCCATCCTTTTCTTTCTCCCATGTCCTTCATGTTTGATCAATCTAACATGAAGTGATGATAGTAGTTAGATATATTTTTAATGATATATCATAAATCAACTAAAGTCTTTACCAATATTCTCAAGACATTTTGATAGTTCCAATTTAAAGTTTATAACAGTCACCTAATTTGTAAGTTTTCTAATCCAAACATCGACCTAATGCTAGAATTCTTTATAAATTATTCTATAGGGGCTATCTACAATGTAGGAAGCTACAGATTGGTATAAATGTTTAAACAAATTGGCTTACTATACTCTATTTGCCATAGTTTTATTCCACTTTCCATTTTTCAGGAAAATCTTGTGTCTTTCATAAGAAGTCTTTTTAGGTCAGTCAGGATTTGCTTATGATCTAATTTACAAGTCTCTAGCCAGAGGGATTAAGATACTGAACCAGAGAAAGAAGTCTGGAGAGATAAAAAAATTCTTGACAGTCATTTCTAAGGAAGACATAGAGACAGAATACTTGCTTTGTTTAAGTGTGGTACGACATAGTCAAAGCGAAGATTCGATTTGTTATGAGTCAGCTGTTGTTTGTTCTGGTCTCAGTAGTCTCCAGCACTACCAACCTGTCATATTACCAGTATACAGTTTGGTCACCAGGCAGGGGAATGATGGAAAACTGGTACTACTTAAAGAAAAATAAAGTGAAAGCACAAGTCCTTATTTGCTCTTTATAAAACTGAGGAGAATATTACTTTTAAAAAATATCTACAAAAGACAAAACCAAGTTAAATATTACATTTTTTTTTATTGAATCGTAGCTGTGTACAATAATTCAATCATGGGGTACAGTGTGCGGGCTTCACATACAATCGGAGATATTTTCATCCACCTGATTGACATACCATTCATGAGATTTTCTCATTTACTAAGTGAAAACATTTTTGATCCGTGTTTAGAAGTTTACTCCTGACCCTTCAAATATGCACCACAAGTGTGATTTCGCCCTTAATCCTCTCTCCCCTCACCCTCTCCTGCTCAAAAGCAATGACCTGCATTCATCCCCTGGGAGCGTCTTTCCCAAGAAAGGCTGATTTGCAGCTCAAAGCGATTACAAACCACAAGGATAGAAGAATACCATGGAAATATTTTCTTGCTATGTGATAATATTGACGTTCATTGGTTAAGGTCTAGCTCCTTTCCAGTATGAGACATTAAAAGGAATCATACCCTGGATTACAAGGGTACCAGGGACCTCTGTGTCGTCATACTGGGCATTGATTGGAGGAACTTGTCATTTTGTTCCCCTGAAACATCATAGCCCATTGCTAACTCTGCTTGCGATGGAATCTGCACTTAACTGACACATGCCACAGGCCTACCGCAGCCCTTACAGAGGGCCATTTAGCTATCCTAGCTACATTTTCACTAAAAGAGGCCACGACGGTTTTTCTAACCAGATTTTTTTTGTAAAATCATAACAACTTTTCACTATTAAAACAAGTCAATTTCCAAAATACAAGGACTTCATTCTGGTTGATTCTAGTTTGCTGGAGGAAGTCCTGAAAACAGGACTTAATTCCTTCCTCTTGTGTGATATGAATCCGGTGAAGAGTGGCTGGAAGGCTTAAGTGCAATTGCCCCAGAAACCTACAATCAATAGACAAGGACGGACTCAAGAGGGCACATGGTTGATAAAGGTGCTACTGGAATCAATATCCTCTCCACTTCAGTGGGCCTCGCAATGTTGGCCAGGAAGGGGAATCCTCCTCTCTCCTCTCCTTCCCTGCTCATCTGCTCATCCTGGGGATCTGCGAGGAGTGAGCACACAGAAGCTACAGCACGAAGCGTGCAAGTCACCTCCCCTCTTCAACGTGACCGAACGTGTCACAGTAAGTATAAACTAAACCCTCGCCAGAGGCCTGTCCCTTCCAATGCCCCTTTCATCTTGTTACCAACTCCATCTGCTTAGTAACTCAGGCCAGAAATATCACAGTCATCTTTGATTCCCCCCATGTCTAGTTTATCAAAAAATCATATTAGTTTGAGCTTCAGAATATATCCAGAATCTTAACTTTCCCCACTACCTCCACTGTGACAACCCTCGTTAGAACCATCCTCATGACCTGCCTAAAATCTGGCAATCTCCCTTCTCTTGGTTTTGACTTCTATAGTTTGTTTTGAACAGAACATCCTGAGCAATGAGTTTCTCCTTTTTTTTTTTTTTTTTTATTCTGACAGAATTTCAGATTTACAGAAAGGCTTGCAAAAATAGTATGAAGGATTCGCTTAAGCCCTTTACCCAGATTTTCCTAATGTAAACAATGTATCTTATATACTTCTTTTGTTTAATATCACCACATTTAACACGTGGCAATTCCATAAGGGTTGCATCATTTTGCTTTTTTACGCAAAATGTATGACAGTGTCTATTTCCCATAGCCTTCCAAACTATGGTGGTATTTTTTTCACCAGTCTGCTTAGGTGAGAAATGGCATCTCAGAATAGTTTTAATTTGTAGTTCTATTACTGAGAGTAAAGTTGAATGTCTTTCCATGTGTTGAAGGACATTTTTGGACTGTCTATGATTTTTACCAATTTTAAAGTTAGGATTTTGGTCCCAGAATATCTCTCTCTTTCTCTCTGTGTGTATTTATATGTATATACATGTGTGTGTATATATATATATATTATTAGCTCTTTATTTGTAATATATTTTACACATGTTCTTTCCTAGAATGTTGTCTTTTTAACCTGTTTTTTGCCATGCAAAAGTTTTTTTTAAGATGTTTGTGAACCACACAAAAATAGTCGAATTTGTCAATTTTTTAATTTTCTCTGGATTTTAAGTTAAAGCTAGAAAAATCTTCTTATATCTGTAGGTTTTATAGGAATTCATCCATGTTTTATCCTCATGCTGCTGTGAATTAATTTTTTGCACTTAGATAGCTAACCCATTTTGAGTTTACTCCTGTGTGTTGAATGAAGTATGGATGTTTCTCTCGGTATTGATTATCCCAGCACCATTTGTGAATTTATCTTCATCATATACATTCAGTATGCAATTTGTTCTATTTCCAAACATTGACGTTCCCCCCACTAGACTATCTACCAGTCTGTGATGATGGAACCACAGCATTTTCATTGTAGAAATGTTAAAGAATATTGTAATATCTGCTAGGGCTAGTCCTGAGTAGCTTTCCTTTTATGGTATATTTTTCTGGATATTCCACATAAAATTTGTCTTAACTTATCAAGCCTAGATCCTTTACAAGATTTGATGATATTTTCCTTGGGGTGTATTTATAACTTAGGGAAGACTGACATCTTTATGAGATTGAGTGATATTATTCAGGAACTAGGAATATCTTTCCATTTGTTTGGTCTTGAACCAGGCCCTGAGAGTGTAAAGTTTTCTTCATATAAATTTTTTACCTTTCTCTGTCTTATTTTCTTTTTTAGCTCTATTTTTTTAATCATAGCTGTGTACATTAATGCAATCGTGGGGCACAATGTGCTGGTTTTATATACAATTTGAAATATTTTCATCAAACTGGTTAACATAGCCTTCATGGCATTTTCTTAGTCATTGTGTTCAGACATTTGTATTCTGCATTTAGTAAGTTTCCCCTGTACCCTTCTAAGATTCACCGTAGGTGTGGTCCCACCAGTTACTCTCCCTCCACCCATCCTCTCCCTCCCCTCCCCACCCTCTCCCTTTTCTCCTTCTTCTCGAGCTATAATTGGGTTATAGCTTATGAAAAGCTATAAATTGGTTTCATAGATGGGTTCATTTTTTTAAGAAGAGTTTCTTTAAACTTTCTCTGGTACTCTATTTCTGTCCATTGTTGCTTCCAGCTTAACAATATCTTTTGAAAGGCTTTTTGCAAGCTTTCATATTACTGAACATCTTGTTAAAATTTTTCAAGGATACCGAAGCAGCATTGGACCATAGCCATTTCCTCATCCATCATTTCGCTACTTTGACTATCACTGTTATTACTTTACCAAATTTTTGGTGGTCTTTCAGGACTACAAAACATAGTAAAATAATTTTACTATGGTACTATTGATTTTCACATAATGAATATATGAATTTATATTTTAAGATATTTTGGATGCTACATTAAAACAAATCTATTTCCATTTCCTCTACAATAGAAATTAAAACTATTTTCAGAAATTTTGCATTTTCTTTATGCTTTTTTTCTTTGTTTTCTATTTGAGTTCATACTTAAAACGGATACCCTCTACACTTTATAAGATATCAGTGGGCCAGGCGTAGTGGTTCACATCTGTAATTCCAGCACTCTGGGAACCTGAGGCAGGTGGATCACCTGAGCTCAGGAGTTTGAGACCAGTCTGAGCAAGAGCCAGACCCCATCTCTACTAAAAATAAAAAATAAAAGGCTGAGCATAGTGGTGCATGCCTGTAGTCCCAGCTACTCAGGAGGCTAAGGCAAGAGATTTGCTCAAACCCAAGAGTTTGAGGTTGCTGTGAGCTACAATACTATTGCACTCTACCCAGGGCAACAGAATAAGACTCTGTCACAAAATAAATAAATAAATAATAAGATGTCAACAGTGTTGTGAAAGTTTTATCAGACAATTTGAGATTTAGCTGTGCTTTGTACATATTGGTATAGATAAATTATTAGGATTTTTTTTTTTTTTTTAGAGAAAGAGTCTCACTTTATCGCCCTCGGTAGAGTGTCGTGGCATCACACAGCACACAGCTCACAGCAACCTCCAACTCCTGGGCTTAGGCGATTCTCTTGCCTCAGCCTCCCGAGTAGCTGGGACTACAGGCGCCCACCACAACCCCTGACTATTTTTTTGTTTTGCAGTTTGGCCGGGGTTGGGTTTGAACCCGCCACTCTCGGTATATGGGGCCGGCACCCTACTCACTGAGCCACAGGCGCCGCCCCTGTTAGAATTATTTTAATAATAAAATATAACTCATTCTCCATTAAGAAGATACTTGAAAAATTATGATAAATTCTTTGTATATGAAGGATGGTTCAATGTATTTTATAACTCAGTGGGCTTACTCATAACACTATAGTTTTTATCATAACTAATTATAGATATCAGCAAAAATAATACAAATCTTATTTTATCTAAAAAAGACTGCAATTCTCTTTAGTTGTAATTCTCAAATCAAAATTTTAATGTAATTTTAAAGGCACTGCAGATTATTTTGGCTTAGATTTTCATCTATGTAAAATCCAAACATACAAAATTAAAGAGACTAGTATTCTAAACCTCCATGTACTTATTACTTACTTTAGACAATTACCAATCATGACCAACATTATTTCACCAATAGCACTGCTTATTCCTGCCCTCCCATGTTATTTTGTAGCAAATCCCAGCCATCATATCATTTTAACTATAAATATTTTGATATATGTCACTAAAAGACAACTATTTTTTAAACAAATCTGCACCATCATTATCATGCCTAAAATTTAATGATAACGTCTTATTCAATACTTGAGTATTCAGTCTCAAATTTGCCTGTTTATCTCACAAAATGTGTTATAGATTTTTTTCCAAATCATGATACAAATTAATTGGTTGAAGAGTCTTTTTGGTCTCCTTTTACCTCTAGGTCCCTCTGCCTCCCTTTTTTAGATGGGGACTGAGACACAGAAGGACAGTTTGATTTCCCCCAAGGTCACACAGTCAATGGCTAGACCAGGATTCTTCCAAAGTTCTCCATTTGTTCTCTATCAAGGGAGAAATAAAGACCCTGGGGATGACTCTTTTAATTTCTTTTATCTGTAACTTAGTAAATCTTACCACCCTAATTTCTTTTTTTTTGAGACAGAGCCTCAATCTGTCACCCTGGATACAGTGCTGTGGCATCACAGCTCACAGCAACCTCCAATCCCTGGTCTCAAGCGAGTCTCTTGCCTCCGCCTCCCAAGGAGCTGGGACTACAGGCGCCTGCCACAACGCCCGGCCATTTTTTGGTTGCAGCTGTCGTTGTTTGGCGGCCCGGGCTGGATTCAAACCCGCCAGCTCAGGTGTACGTGGCTGGCGCCTTAGCCCGTTGAGCCACAGGCGCCGAGCCACCACCCTAATTTCAGAGAGATGTCGTGAAGGCACTAGATTCCCTTGTGAGGGCTTTATCACATTTGTTTGGAGTCCTAACTTACAGTCCAAATACTTCCCCTCTTGTACAAGTATACAGACTTCCATGTAAAATAAGAAAGTTTAGTCGTGGGCGGTGCCTATGGCTCAAGGAGTAAGGCGCCGGCCCCATATACCAGGGATGGCAGGTTCAAGCCCAGCCCCAGCCAAAACTGCAAAAAAAAAAAAACAAGAAAGAAAGTTTATTCAAAAAGAAAATCAAATAGCAATATACATTCTTTTGTGGATGGATTAATGCTGCCTAATGCTGCCTAAAATTCTAAAAATATTTCAGTCCTTTAGCAGCCTATAAATTCACAGTGTTGATTAAATCACCAAGAGAGCATTGTTCCACTGGGAGATCTGGGATTTCCCTGGTTCAGTTTCCAGCTTCTGGCTGCCAGGTCAGCCAGCCTCTGCCTGCCATCCAGGACAACCAGGGTTCTTAGCAGCACATCAAGTCCAGAGCAACATGCTAAGTGAGGAGATAGTGGATGCTGGATTTAGTTCTAGCTGAGAAGCTCTACCAGCCCCACGTCTTCACTAGCAGTCCCTATACCTATGAAATAACCAAGTGGACAGGATAATTTCTGAGAGTCACCCCTTCATATATTTCTACTCCTAAGTTTCTCGTTTTGTTCAAGACTCAGTGGACCATGTAGATCCACCCCAGGTCTTGGTCTTTGTACCCGCTCTCTGGTGGCTCACCCCTTTAGAGCCCTTCACCATAATTCATTCATTCACACTCCTGGTACCAAAGTTCATGACTTCTTTCTAGAGCTTACTTTTTCTCTAACTGTTGTCTATAAGTTACAGGCTGAGGCCCTCTGTTCAGCTGAGCTGACATATGCTTTTTCCCAATGCTGGGGCCTTTACAGCCTGCTTGGAAGAAGGTAAAAGACCCTTGCCCTAGAAGCCATGAGCCAGACCATCTCAGTTTGCTTATGGCAGCACCCAAGACTCAACTTAGAGATTAAGGATACAAACACCAGAAAACAGAATCTCTTAATGGCCACTTTGGACTGATAGAAACAGGAAATGTTTCTCAGTAAAAGTTACAGGACAATATTTTCTGTGTGATACATATTTCCTTATAATCACTGTACATAACCTTGAAGTAATATACAGTTCTCGGATACATTCTTGCATATTATACTAGAAAGATTGTTCCAGGGAAAGGCTGTTAATCCCCCAGAAGTTACAGAGTATGCTCACAGTTCTAGGAGCACTCTGCTTTAATAAAACATGGCTTTGGACTATAAATATGAATTAAAGATACAGTATGCTAACCTTCCCATATATATGCTGGTTAGAGGTGAGGCCACGCCTGTGACAATTGGCTCTCGGAGCCTGTTTCTTCCTCCTAGTTGGGTCATCTCAGGGTATCTCAGCACAGCCCACCTGACTTAGTCCCACAAACAAATAGGGCCCCCAGAAGGACCCCTTTCCTCTTAAGTAAATAAGAGACTCCCAACTGAGTCTGTGATTAGGATTCCAGAGGGAAAGTTGCATATTAGTGATGGCCTTTTGTAGGTAATATCCTTCACTTTTTAAAGAAACAGCTTTATTGATATATAGTCATGTACCATATAATTCACACAATTAAAATATACAATTTGGTGGGTTTTAGTTATTACTAAAAAGCCCACAGTGTGAAACCATCACCACAATCTAATTTTAGAACATTTTTCCTCCTCAAAGAAACGCTGTGTCTATTAGCATTCACTCCCCACTCTCCATCCCCCAAAACCCATCCCAGCCCCAGGCAGCCACTCATCTGCATTCTGTATTTGCCCATTCTGAGCATTTTCTACGAATGGAATCATGTACTATGTGTTCATTTTATGAATAGCTTCTTTCACTTGGCATTGAGGGTCATTTGTATTGTAGTATGTATCAGTCCTTCATTCCTCATTATGGTTGAGTAATATTCCATTGTATAAATTTGCCACATTTTATTTATCTGTTCATCAGTTAATGGATATTTGGGCTCTTTCCACTTTTCAGGCTACTACAAATATTTGTGTACAAGTTCTTGTGTCAACTTACGTTTTCATTTCTCTTGGGTATATACCTAGGAGTGGAATTGCTGGGTAATATGGTGCCTATGTTAAACATTTTAAGAGACCTTTTTTCCACAGTAGCTGTAAAACTTTACATTCCTACCAGCAATGTACAAGGGTTCCGATTTATCTACATCCCTGGAGCACTTGTGACTGCCTGTCTTTTTGACCACAGCCATCCTTTTGGATATGAGGTTGTATCTCATTGCGGTTTTGATTTGCATTTCTCTGATGACTAGTTATATTAAACATCTTGTCATGTTTATTGACCATTTAGTATGTATCTTCTTTGGAATATTTTCTGCTTTTATCTAATAAAAATATATAGGCTAATGGAGGAAGTTTTATGCCAAATGTAAAAAAAAAAGGTCTTGGATAGCAAGGAAAATATAAGACACATTTTGAAATGGGCCAAACATTGCAGAACCTCTTACTCAAACACAGAGGGCCAAGGGCTTCAGCTATGAAACCGACACAGAAGCCAAGATAAATAGATTTGCATGTACGCACCGCAGCAAATGCACACAGCCTTCCGTAACTGAACAAGGGTTCATATTTAGGGGTCATGGCAAGGGGAGAATCATTTTGTAGAGGTTGTGGTGAAGTTTTAGAAGGTTTACTTAATGGGAACACAAAGTATTAATGAACTAGAGATCTTTGCCTTGTCTCTGTTTTGTTAGTAAATCGGTGTGGGGCTTAGGGCGTTGGGCCTCATCTTCCTCACTGGTAGGGTTAGGGTAGATTTTCTCGAGCTATACATTTCATGTATCTCTTTGGGGTAAAGGGTAAAAAGGTTAAACATATGTATGATTGCTCTGAACGGGCTTTTTCTCATGATTATGACAATGAGGAATTCATAGGTAGAGTGCTTCTGAAGAAGAGAAGAAACAAAGACTCTGAAAAGTGTATTTAGATTTATTAAAAGGTGGAGGCAGAACAGGGAGGGGGAAGGTACCTAGGAAAGGTAACTTTAACTACTTAGCAAGGATTTCCTGTACACAATGCTTATGTAGCATTTACTACATGCTGTAGAAGGGAAGAGACGGTATCAATTCAAAAAAGAAGCAAGGGTTTCAAGGATACAGAATGAAAGATCTGCTGTGAGGCTATTTCCCCTCAACTCCAACAAGTAGCAGCTGGTGGTGGCCATTATTATAAGGAATTTTCACGATAAATGATGACACCTGCCACGGAACTCCACCAAGACACTCGTAGGTCTTGGTAAACAGGAACTAATTAATTTTCACAACACCCTTGTGAGGCAGGAACTAGTGTGTCCTTACCTTTACAGACGGAGAAGTGTCAGCACATAAACATAAGTGATTTGGACTCTGCACATAGTGAACCTGTGACAGGGTTGGGAATAAGAAATCCCAGCAACTGAACTTCCAGACTCTCATTTTTAACTTACATTCCAGTTCTTCTCCTTAGCAAAAGTATTTCCTCTTCTTATAAAATAATATTGGATAGTATATGATGTATCCTTGTTTATGAGCACATAATTACTAGGCAGTTAAGAACATAAAATTATCACATTTGAGAAGGGGCCTTAGAAATCATGAGTTAACCCTCTCATTATAAATGTTTAGTTACTCACCACGGGCATAAAAACTCACTAGTGCCAACGTACAAATGAGAGTGGCCACTTATCTTCGCTCCTGTTGGCCAGCTCTGGTTTTAGTGCGTTCTTTGCATGGTTTCCTACTGTTTCCTTTTTCAGTGGAACACCAGCGACTTGTATAAATGGAAAATGTCAAGAGTTGGAAGTCCCCATAAAGGCTGTCAACCCCAACAATGCTTCTGGTTCTTAAATCTTTCTGAGCACTCTCTCTAAGTGGTTGCCCAGAGTGTGATTATACACAGCTAGTGATCTGAAAGCCACCACCTGCTGGGCAACCCAGCCACCTCTCAGCTGCTGGGGCTCTCACCTCCCTTTCAGCCATCAGTCTCTGCCCATCCACCCAACATCACTTATATGACTCTTCCTGGGCAACTTTATTGCTATCAACTTAGTATTTTTTAAGCAAATGCTTATGAAGCCCCATTTATCGGTGCCATCAACAATAGAATGGTAAATAAGGAGAATAATCTAACAGAGGAAACTACATATAAATAGGCACTTTGAATGCAAAATGATAAAGGCTTTGGTGAAGTTTGTATAGGATATTAGGGAAACACGGAAAGTTTATTATTTATCTACTCTGTATAAGCGCTGAGGATCTAAAACAGTATTCCCTAAAGGGTTACAGAAATAGTCTCTGCCCTTCAGAAGCTTATAGTCTAAAAGAAATACAGAATAAATACATAAATATTGGCTAGTTCTCAGAACCCAAGTAATTATATGTCATGAAAATATGGTGTTCCATTGTGTTACTTACAAGGTGTTGCTGCACACAAATAGACATAGCTGTTGACAAATTTAATCATTAACAATAACTCGTAAGCTGAACCACTGAACTGTGTAGCTTCAGGAGGAACAGGTAAGAATAGTGGTCCCCTTACCTACAGAGCTCCTACTAAGCGCTGAGTGCACAACACTGAACCCTACTGCCCCCTTGTGGCTCACTGTTCCTTGGAGGAGACAGACATTTATCAAATGCAAATAAATGTACAACTGCAATTGTGACAGGTGCTATAAAAGGAAAAACATGGCTTGCCCTGAGAAAGAATAACATAGAAGAAATGTCATCTGTAAAGGGGTCAGGAAGAAAAGTTCTCTATGAGGACCTGACATTTCCTTTGAGGCCTAAAGGCCACACAGGGGTTACCAGACAGAGAGAGGAGGAAAGAAGAAAAGCATGGAGGCAGAAAGGTGGGGCAGAGTCTAGAGTGCTTTGGGAACTGAGAGAAGTGCTCTGGAGGTAAGTGGCTGGGATGAAGGAGGAGAGCCCAGCTCAGGCAGAACCTCCTGTGCCAAGGAGAGGGCTTAGGGCTCAAGTCAATGCAAAAGAAAGTGACAGGAGGGTGTTAGGCCGAGATGACTCTGCTTGGGGCACTAAGAGCCATAAGGATGGTGGAGAAGTCAGTTTGTGCATATAGATGTATACCAGACCAAGTGAAGATTTTAATCCTAATCTGTTTCTGTCCTACTTTCTAAACTTTATGTAAATGTTTTCAATTGGAAAATTCCTGCCATTGTTTTGTCTTTTGTCCTGCCTAAAACAGATATGCCTCTCTCAAATGTCAGTGTCTGGATGACAAAACAGATGGATCAATAAGCACAAACCATTCCTCTGCAGGTCTTTTAATGGTCCACTGGCCTGAGATTCAAGCATTGTTTGGATTTTGCTGCCATCTAGTGCCTCTGAAAATGTGTTGTGTATTTTTCTGAACAGGACACTCCCCACAACTGTGCAAATGAGCAGGTGTATTTCTGCTTCTGGGATGGGAGAACCTCCATTTTGGTTTTACTTATATGGCTTCTAAATCAACATTAAATAAGTCTGGTCTTATTTATTATGCTCTCCCTTTCTCTATTCATTTATCTAGAGTTTCATTGATCTCTACTCTCAGGAGGGCTGTGTGAGATAGACCAGTATGCCCACTGCACAAAAGGGTCTGCCTTTAGGAAGCAGGAAGCTGAGATCCAGCCTGTATTCTGTTTCCAAGCTGAACGGAGAGGCTTACGGGCCCTCCTGGACAGGCATCTTTGCCTTATTTACACACAGCGGTTTCAGCAGCTCTGCTATTACTCCACAATACTTCCTACGCAAGACTTGAGGCTCCCTGTTCTCCTGAGGCTTCCAATTTTAGGATTAGTTTTCCTTTCTGATTTAGTCTGTTTTTATGAGGCTCAGAAGGATCACTGGGCCAAAGTATGGGGTTGAGCTGTTTCAGTTTGGTTGGTTTGTTTCAGTTAAGTGAGGATTTGCCTGGACTGTTGCAATAATGCAAGTACTTTTCAGAACAGGACTGGGAATGCACATGCTTTTGTGCTATGTTCCCCTCGCATTTGTTCAAACATACCAGAACATGTCCTCTTTTCCACTGCATCCTTCATTATAATTCTCTTCTTCTCCCAAGGTCCCAAGCCACTCGTTTCCGTTGGCATCAACCAGCTCCTTTTGACAAGCAGCAGACGTGGGCGATAGATAATGTCTACATCGGGGACGGCTGCGTAGACATGTGCAGTGGCCACGGGAGGTGCATCCAGGGAAGCTGTGTGTAAGCAGAGTTCTTTCTTCCTCCTGACTCATAGTCCGTCCAGAAGATGTTTTTCTCCAACTGACTTTTTAAGCACTCCCAAGCTACCTTAAGTTGTACCTTTTCCCTAAAAATATGATATTGTGGTAACTGTGCAATCACTGGATATTATATCTTCATTCTTAGAAGATTAGGAACTACACAATAGCTATCTTGTCAGAAGGCTGAATTACAGTTGACTGTATTTTATTTCCTTCTGTGTTTCTGTGATACACTTGAGCCTTGAAAATAACATCAGAAGAGGTTCACGAGTTCATTATGTTCTGGCCAAAACTAATGCATCTTAAGGATTTTTCTCACTCAGATCTAAATATATGTAAGGCTATGCATTTGTCCCAGTTCAGTCAATATTCCTGTGTTGTTTGCATAAGAAAATATGTAAACGTCCGGCCAATTTGCCAGGATTATTTGATGGAGAGGTGTTAATATCTCACTCTTAGAAGTGTGTGTGTGCACCGGCTCTCTATAGACCTTCATGCTTTATTTTCATGCCGTTTGATGGGGTAGTTTATGAATGAAGAGGCCGTGAGAGAACTCAGAGTCCCTGCCCACTGATCTCACACACCTGGGAAGCCTTTCCTTCGATTAATGATTTTAGCCCATATTCAGGATGACCCGTGAGTCCCTGAGTCTTTGCTTTGGTCAGAGATGACAGTTACTATTCAAAGTATTTTCTGCTGTTTGGAACTGGGCCTCTTGGATCCCTAAGTGGCTCAAACCCTCTGTTAAAAAGACCAGTTGCGTAAATTACTAGGACCTACCAGTTTACTATGGCCGCTGCAATTGTTTATCAGCCATTCAAAGCTGTGTCATGTAGAGACAGGGCTTTAGTAAATTCTTTGAAGTTGCTTCTTTCTCTCCACCTGTAACCCTAACTCAATCCTTTAGGAAATCCTGGAGGTAGATAATTCACAGCTTATTTCTAACCTTCAGCACTGTTAATAGCAGGTGAATTATAGCAAGCTCTGTGAAAATCAGTAATCTTTCATCATCCTGGACTAGAAAAAAGAATTGGCTGCACTAATTTGAGAACACACTTGCAAGAGCTTTGTTTGATACTGACTTTTCCTTTCTCTTCCTCTGCACCCAGCTGTGATGAGCAGTGGGGTGGCCTGTACTGTGATGAGCCCGAGACCTCTCTTCCAACTCAACTCAAAGACAACTTTAATCGAGCTCCATCCAGCCAGAACTGGCTGACGGTGAATGGAGGGAAATTGAGTACAGTATGTGGAGCTGTGGCTTCGGGAATGGCTCTCCATTTCAGCGGGGTAAATGGTCTGGCTACTCATTTCTGCATCCTCTAGGTTTCCCCCAAATAGTAGCATTTCTTCTGAAGCTTAATGAGCAAATCAAGATATAAACTGGGTTACCCTGAAAGCACAAACCTGACCTGAACTTGCAACTTTATACAAATCAGTAAATACTAATTATCTATAGCATTTTTCTACCACAAATCAGTCGAGACCATTTTATTACCCAGGGTAGTGTCAGCATGGGACATGTTTAAATACACATTTAAAAAGGATTTGAATGAATTTCTATCCTGGAAGAGAACACTTACATAGTGTGTGAGGTCTTCCGTCTGGATGAAACGCACATTGAAAACTCTTGAGCTTGCAAAAGATTTAAGGAGCAAAAGCTTTAAGGAGCAAAATAATTCTGAAATGAGATTCAGTGGTTCCTACACTTATTAACAACAGTTAATCCTTTCTGTAAATTATTCAAGAAAGACTAATCATCAGAAATTACCCGACGTGTATTTAAAGCATATTAGCTTGTGAATGACAAGAGCAATGTTAGAAACTTTGAGAAATTTTTCAGCTACTCTACTTTTCTGTCAAAGATGACTTTGTTTAAAAGAGCAAGGGGGGTGGGGTCTTGGTGTGTGCCACACCTTTTGGGGGCAAAACACGATTGTAAGAGGGACTTATCCCAACAAATGCAATCAGAATAACATGGTTTCTTGTACCCTCAATGAATCCCCAGCAATTAAAAAAAAAAAGTACAAGTTCTGGCTCGGCGCCTGTGGCTCAACGGGCTAAGGCACCAGCCACGTACACCTGAGCTGGCGGGTTCGAATCCAGCCTGGGCCCGCCCAACACCAATGACGACTGCAACCAAAAAATGGCCGGGCGTTGTGGCGGGCGCCTGTAGTCCCAGCTACTTGGGAGGCGGAGTCAGGAGACTCTCTTGAGCCCAGGAATTGGAGGTAGCTGTGAGCTGAGATGCCACAGCGCTCTATCCAGGGTGACAGCTTGAGGCTCTGTCTCAAAAAAAAAAAAAAAAAAAAAAAGTACAAGTTCTCCGATACCATGATTAGATAAGCAAATTAATTTTTTCACATGAAATTTACTGTCAGCTTTCTATTTCCCCAGCGTACCCTACCTTAGAGTATTATTTACAATAAGTATTTTATCCCAAGAGTAACAGGAGAACATACAGCATAACAGGACTCTTATGATCACCAATAAGGACTGAGAGTACAGTGTTCAGGACAACCTTACCAGCTTAGATAGAGTTGTAAGGAGCCTAGCTTTTCACATGTGTTCAACTAAGAAGTATCTACCATCAACATAAATTAATATAGATGCCATTAAGATCTACTATAAAAGTTTAAATTAAAAAATTACAACTATTATCTCTATAATTGTAAAGTTATATGAAATTTTCAGAAGTAGCCATTTTAAAATTTCATATTAAAATGGTCATCTCCATCTCAACATGCTATCGTATTAATAGTTGATGCCTTTTAAAAAATTTAATAAATGCCTAAGAAAAACTAGAAATAGCTTAATAAAAACATAGCACAATTACTTTAATTCCAGCCCAAATCTTGCTTTTTAAACAAAAATAGACAATGGTCTTAGAACACGTGGCCCACTGAATACTAAAATTCCAAGCTTCAGCAAAGGTCTGCTAGGTAACTACCGTGTATTGGGCACCACGCTAGGAGCTAGCATAGTAAGAGAGATGCTAAGAAATTCAGTGCTACAATATCATGTGACTGTATTACAAGGGAAATTTAAAAGAATGAAAGCCAAAGAAAATCTATAATCTAAAAACAAGATTCCTTATTACTGTTGTTGTTTTTTTTTTTCTTTCATTCTGCTTCTTTTCCTTAGGGTTGTAGTCGACTGTTAGTCACTGTGGATCTAAACCTTACTAATGCTGAGTTTATCCAGTTTTACTTCATGTACGGATGTCTGATCACACCAAACAACCGTAACCAGGGTGTTCTCTTGGAATATTCTGTCAATGGAGGCATCACTTGGAACTTGCTAATGGAAATTTTCTATGACCAGTACAGTAAACCTGGGTTTGTATCCTATTTTATCGCTAATAGCTAGTAGGTTGGGCAAATATGCATTGTAAGGCCTGCTAACAGTTAATCATAGTGGACTGAAGGAGACCTTGAACTTAATACAGGATGCCTCTGGGGCTGACAGGAAGGAAGGTTTCTGCGCTGGGTAAATAACTTTCTCTGCTGGGTAAATAATTTTTATTTGAAGAACAAAGAATTTTTCTATCCCAAAGTAAGATGAAACATGCTACCACAGTGCCAACAGGGAATAAACCTGGTGCGAAACCCCATAGAAATTCATGAGTAAGTGGTAATTAATTTCAACAACATTTTGGGAAAATGAGAACAAAAACAAGTATTTATTTGTTTATAGAGTGTCCACTCAGTTTTAGAGAATTTTACACTCAGAATCAAAGAAACACAATGAAACGTAAACATCCTAGAGACTATTTTAAAAATAGACATAGTGTATGGGTCACTAAAATATATATATATATTCTTGAAGGGCCAAGAACAATGACTGTGACCAATTAGAAATGTCACAGAGGTTGTTGAAAATGGAAAAGGGTACATTCATTAAAGTAGAAGAAAGAGAAGAGGGAGGGAGGAGGTAAGAAAAGAGAAGCAAGAGAGAGAGAAAGGCAAGAGGGATCGGAGGCTAGAGAGAAGAGGAGAAAATAGAAGAAAGAAATACAGCGCAATCAAGAAATATAAAGAATTCCTTAGTGCACGACCAGCCAGGTGCAGGCTAAAAATTGAATAAAATAAAAAGAATCTGGACAAGGTGCAGTGGCTCATACCTGTAATCCCAGCACTCTGAGAGGCCAAGGTGGTGGATTGCTTGACCACAGAAGTTCAAGACCAGCCTAAGCAAGAGCGAAAGCCTGTCTCTACTAAAAATAGAAAAACTAGCCAGGTGGGCACAAGTAGTCCCAGCTACTTGGGAGGCTGAGGCAGGAGGATCTTTTCTTAAGCCTAAGAGTTTGAGGTTGCTATGAGCTATGATGCCATGGCACGCAACCCCAGGGTGAGACTCTGTCTCAAAAAATAAAGTAATCTGATAAATGATCATTTAAATGTAATATATCAGTTAAGAATAGATTCAACTATAAATGACAGAAAACCAAAAATAAAAGTTAGTCTCTCTCGCCCAGAGGATGAGGAGGGATAGATGCATGCTGCTTGGTTTCAGGGCATGGGGGGAAAAGAACAAGCGAGACGCCCTTTCCATTTTATGATAACCAAGCTGCCAGCAAATAAATCGGCCGCCCCTCTGCAATATTCCGCACTCTAGTTCCAAGAGAGCCTGTCCCCATCAACCACTGAAAGCCATAAGGAAAATTGTTTTTAAAAATTAGACTTTAACATGATGAGGTGTTGCCACATCTGCAAACTTCCGGGAAGAGTAATGGGGATCCGAGTGCTCCGTTTCTTGTTGGTGGTCATCTTGGTGTTACTGCTGGTAGCTGGTGCTTTGAACACTTTACTTCCCAATGTCAAAGAAGACAAGATG